>WIPJ01067707.1:243485-253595 GCA_018155075.1 Cassiopea andromeda
GGGGGGTCTTAATATGAGCGGGGGGGTTGGAAAAAACTTTCAAAAATTAATTAGCGGGGGGACGGCAATTATGTACTTTAGAATACCTCCATTGAAAAGGTTCGAAAGAAAGAAGCGTTTTCAGGTTGTCAAAAACCTTTTCCGCTTATTTGGGAAATCTTGAAAACTTGTGGCACACTTTGCATATCTATAAACAAATATACCGATGGATCACAATGAAAATAGTCGTTCTATTGGTAAGGCTGGTGTTGACGATACTACATTGACGATATGAAATTGGTAAATGGATAAGAATAAGTAGAAGTATAAGCAGATAAGAAATATAGGTGTAAAGGTGAAGGTAGTCCCGTATACTTTCTTACTTAGGGGAATGCCTGTCAGAGAGGACACTTACTCTGGGCCATTCGCATATACATACACATAAACATACACATACATATATACATAGCCACAAACTCATATGCACATAGCGGGTAAAGGTAGCCCCGTATACTTTCGTACGTAGGGGAGTGCCTGTTCCTGAACAATCGGCATATGAGGTACGGAAGGTATGCGCTCTAACCACCTCACCCATCATTATAGTTGTAAGCAAATATATAAGTATAAGTATTTGTGTAAGTCCAAGAGAGTAGAATAGAATAAGAAAACAAGAAAATCAGCCTTACTGGATCAAATTGACTTACTTGCAAGGGACGACTGCCAGGAGAAAATCAACAAGTTTTCGCGCCTCTTCTTTTTTGTCGTAGTAAAAATCAAGACCATCTACAAAATGGAGCAAAAATTCAAATCTTACTCACGAAACTTACAAATTTGCAGATACAAATCATCACCCACAAACTTGCATTATTGACGCAAATTAACTAACTAGGCTACTGAGAAATAGTTATTTATGCTGCAAAAGGTACATCTACCCAACGGGAAAATGCATGATAATTATCATCGCGAGGCAAAGCACTTCAACCATCAACTATGATCCTCTGCAGGAGCGCAGCTATCAGGGGAACAGAGGGCTACCACATCCCCCCTATACTTAGCTTGTCGGCACATTCTCCGAATATCAGTAGTGCTTGTCAATGTTTTTTTGCTGAAAAAACTCAAGGAAAGCCTTATTTTTCGGCAAACTGAACTCGAGGGAAGTCAGTTTGTCAGCAAATTGGGGCTATGCACCCCACCAATAATTTTCTTTAGCTTCGTCCCTGATCCTCAATCCTGCTGGAACTCTATGTTAGTAGCCATGAAGCCGAAAAGTTATCGTGTGAAACTTAAATTACCATAAAGTTAGAGGCGCGTATGCTATAGGGCTCGTAATCTGGGAGTGCTGGTCTTATATCACTCTGATATGACTTCAACGTTCTCTCAGCTGCTGAAAAACACACACTATCCCTAGCTTCTCTTAGTTACATTTAAGACAATTACTGTCATTGCAATGATATTTTTATCAACTTTACTTTATATTCAAAAAGGTATATTTCATACATACGATTTTTGGCATTCTTTTGTAACCAACCATGAAAGCCGGTTTCCAATTAAGCGAATGCACCGATTCGACCGAGGCGGCCTGAGGTTGGTGCATGCGTAGTAGGTTCAGATGTGGATTCCCCTCAGCTACATTCGGCCGAATCGGCTAATTGAGAAGTTCAAATGGTTTGAACTTTTCCATCGGTCGATAATTCCATTCTACGCTTGCATCAACTTCCGGCCGCCTCGGCAGAATCGGTGCATTCGTTTGAATGGAAACCGGCCTTTAGATAGTATTCCCTAGAGACTTATCTTCCATTGCTAGGTCACTTAAATATATGCCTACTTTGTCAATCCTATAGCACATCAAGTGCTAAAATGTTCAGACAGTTGCATTGCGGACGTCAAAACTTCGGACGTAAATTTTTCGAGCATTGCAACTGATTAGATTACGGGCTTGGCACATATCCCAAAATAATCAGGCTTCAAAACAACCGGACAGCAAATCTTTGTCCATAGACTAAACTGTCCGAAATTGATGGAACCAATGCTGTTTGTCAACTTCCAGTGTGCACGGCAGTTACTACATATGCTCAATACGCAAATCTATTAGTTTCTACATTCAGTGTAAACATGCCTTTCTGCAGCAGCTTTAAATGCTTCGAAAAATGGCGAGGCATTGCTAGGGCAACAACGATGCCTTACAGAGAAAGGTAACTGGGGTGTCTTATTAACATGGTTTGAGCTGACAGCACACTGCTTGCTTACCATGGATCTGTTTAACATTCAGGCATCTTGAATGAATATTGTGCTTTATCAATAACTGTTCCAAGTAGAAGAATGTCTTCTTATGTTGAACCTACAATAAAAAGCTCAATGTATCAAAACCAGAGACCATGGGAATATGGCAGGCTATTAACTGTTTACTTACAGGGAGATCAACATCTCGAATATGCGTAGAAATTTGTATGAAAATAATGAAGCTATTCAGACAACAGCGATAAGGCCTATCTGACGTCTGTCTCGAATTAATTGACAAGTTATATTACTACGCCACGATCAAGGTGATATAGGAAGCAAAAGTCAAATGTATTGTGGGCCAGATATGTAATCCTCCTGCTTCGTTTGAATATCTGACAGGAGGATGCTTGGCTTCAGATTTCTACATCTGTTTAGTGCAACAACAACGGCTATAGAAACGATTAGTGAGCTGCGCAGGTCCTTTTCATCTTCGCCCTCCCACTATAACGTAATGTATGTAATGTAATCGATTATTTATACACGAAAAAAATAGCCCTTCAGCAACTAAAATATGACATATGCATATATTTATTATAGATAATATATTAAGAAAAAAACTAACAGGCATAATGGCAAGTAATACTAATATTGCTGCTCTTCCAGGGGGTCGTGTTTTCAGCTATTATTTTTGATCAGCCAATAGATATCTTTTTAACTTCTTTTTGAAGCATTTGACAGTTGAGGCCTCTCGTATATCAACAGGCATATCATTCCATAATTTCAAAGCCGAGTATTTGAAGCCATTTTTGCACGTTCCGTATTTAGTCTTGGGATTTGAAGATCATGGCAATTCCTTGTTTCATATTTTGAGTGGACTAAATCAGCGCTTCTAAAATGGGGGACGTGCCCCCACGTGATGCAATCCTATGGAGGCCATGAATGACCCCTGGGAACTGGTATACTTATACAAATTTTGTAGATAATGATTTTGCTTATAGCGAGTGGGGTAGAGACATTCTCTCTCTCCATGGGGTGGGGGAATTGCAAAAAATTGACTAAATCATGACAAGTCAGGCGCTATCTTGATCCGAGGGGAAATCCACTCTTCAAAATGTTGTACCCTCTTCCTATGAATTTTCAATATCACACGACCAGTTCTGTGGTTTCGTTGATTTAAAACGATTGTGTTGTGATTCGCTTTTGATTATGCATTGACTTAAGTTACTTCTTTTGACTCTTACTGCTTTTCAGTGATCCTTGCTGATTATTTCTGTGATTCCAATTGATTTTGTGATTCTTACTGAATTTTTGTGATTATCATTGATTTCTTGTGAATTTTCCTGATCTCTTGTGATTCCAACTGTTTTTTGTGATTCGAACTGATTTCTCGTAATTTTTATTGAACATTGTGTCATTTTCCTGGGATTTTTGAATTCAAGGAAGGAGTACGAACAAACAAGAGATCTACAGAGCTTGTTGATCCCCAGGAAGGTAGTGAGATTTGATACGTAAAAACGGAAATACTTAGTATGATGGCATCGACAAGAGTGCCAAAAGTGAGCAACAGCGCCAAAAAACAGTGGCGGTCTTAGGGATCGCGGGGCCCGGGGCCGAAGTCATCTAAAATCACCCAGTATTTTTACATGTTTTCCTGTCGTTTCTTTTCAATTTTTCTCAGACGCGGGGGCCCTTCTGGGTTATCAAAAGCGCGGGGGCGGGGCCCGTGGCCCCCATAAAACCCCAACTGTCCAACAAATAAGAAAAAGCTTTTGCAAGCTTGCTACATACCACGAAAGGGCGACATGAAATTTCTAAATGTGAACTGCGTGATAAATACGCCCCCACCTTACTTAAAAACAAATTGATAGAGAAGGCCAGGAAGCGAAAACAGAATGTAAAAAGTTAAGAAGGGAGGCAAAGTTGCAAAAAGGAAATGAACTGTCAAGGATAACTGACTGTCTGGATTTTGTAGGAAATAAACAGAGTGAGTGTAGTGAAAGCTGAATGGGGTACATTTATTGAAGTCTAAGTCAAAAGTAACTCAACAAGACAAGTAGATAAGTCCCTTAAGATTATTAAAAAATATTTGAAATTATATTGCACCAGTAAACAAATAATGGATAAAAATAGACTGTGCAGAAAACTTGCGTCAGATAAAGACTTTAAATATTCTATTTCTGAAAAAGGTTAAATGTTTGTATGTAGTTAGAAAGCCAAAATTTGCCATCTTTTAAATCTAACATCAACAACCTTGATCTTGTTTCCCTTTCTACTTAAACTTCCCCTCATTTTCTCAGTTTTTCCTTTGTCGGGGTTTTGTTATAGGCCCTACGGCCTTTCCCCGACATTACTTACTAAAAAGAAAAGCAAAAAAAAGAAAAGATTTGACTATTGCTAGCATGTGCAGGTCCACACCAGCGTAAGCTGATTTTTAACAATATGCAATTAAAAACTATCAAATATACGTGTGTACGTATGTTCCTATCATGGGTGTGCCGAAGTAGAGGGTGTGAGGGTGTCACACCCTCTCCCACTTTTTGCCGAAGCCGTCTGTCATTATTTGATTTGCAAGCAATTCTTTGGCTTGTTCGTAAAAGCTGGCATTGTGATTATCACCTGTCGGCAATTTTGGGAGATTAAATAGCCTGTTGGTCAATTTCTTCTGCTACACATCCCCCCATTCAAAGTCTTTCGGTACGTCATTCGCTTGTATGTATGTATGTATGAAGGGCTTTGGTTCTCACTTCAATGGAAAGAAACTAATGAACCAATACTAGCGGGCCTACTTCTGGCACTTAGCAATTCTACTGTCTACGACATAGCAGGAAATGTATTTGTAAAGCTTTTTAACATCTGGGAATTAGCAAACCATACAAATAAATACTAGTACTACTATAGGAGAGATTGAGAAACAAAAGAGTATGGAAAAGATGAAATACTCTGAGATTTATGAAAAACGTACGCTATCACCCCAGTCAAAAATGCAATTGTGCATGAAAACTAAATCTCAGACCCGCCGGGATTCACACAGCTGCTTCAAATATGCGTTAGTATAGCTTCCAGGCAATGTGCTTAAGTTATCTACTCATATTTGAACCATGAATATTGGTAAAGTCATATCTTTCACAATTTCGAAGTGCTGTCAGTCATATACGATATTCATGAAACAGTATACTTTGTTGCTGTTTTTGTTTACTTTGTATTGAGTAGGCTGTTATATCTAGCGCTTTCAGCTAATTTAGGCCTACTATGCAGGCCGCATCCAGGCATGGGACCCCTAGTTTAACGTCCCTGCCGAACGACGGCGGGTTGAGCTGTTTTGTTCGTTCATCTGGAAGGTCGCCCATCCAGTTTCTGACCGTACACAGCCATGCCTAATTTCAGTTAAGCTAATGGAACTGGCTGGGTCGCTTAGCCACTCACCCCGCTCACCCCGCTGAATACTTCGGACTTAATGGTGAAACCGACCTAGGTTGGAGTTAAGACAACTACTAAGGGCCTCTACGCCTTGAAGCGGCCCGTAGGACGAGGCCTTAACTTTGACGTGGACACTTAAGAGGTTTCAAAAGGCAATATTTTTGTACATATTAGCTATGAAAACTAAGATGAGCCCCCCAATTTTTCTGAATTCCTAAGGACCCCCCAGTGTATTTAATACGCCACAGTCACGACCGTTACAAATAATAACAAAAATATGGCCATAAAGGGTGTAGATAATGGCTGGAAAATGGTTCAAGTTCTTACGTGATAGGATTTTTTCATCTAAATAACATTGATAGAAGTGATTGAAAACTAAAGAGATTAGAAAGTACTCGCCCGAGGTTCTTTGTGTAAGAAGCAATAAAGATATGATCATTGCATGGAACTAAAGATATAAGACGTAGGGAATCGAAATGTAAAGATATGATAATAGTGATAAGGTTAATGATAGGACAAAATGTGAGAGACTGGAATTTAATAAATAAAGACAAATACGAAACCGCATGATCGTTTGAGATCTGCTATGACGATGAATTATCAAAATCAATGATAAGGTTTGTAAAAAAAATGAGAAATTAAACCAATGTTTTTCCACCTTTTTGCTGGAGGGGAACTCTAGGGAAACATTCTAGTGGCTTGAGGACCTCTTGTTCACATACCTGCACAGGAGAATTAAAAAATATTTTCCACCACAGCATTTGTGTAGCTTCTGGGTCTAGGGTTTCACGCAGCCCTGGCTGAAACTCATTGATATATACAGTATCGCCATTACGAAGTGGCCTTTGATTACTCGATTACTCGATTTTGCCTCCGTTTCCCCCAATTTCTTGGGGCTTGGAGGGTGCCTCTGAGAGGACTTTAGTTCTGGCACGAGCATTTAGGACCAGATGCCCTTCCTGACGTCCCCAATGGCCTGCGGAGGGCCTCGAACCCAGGACCACGTTAGTCTGAGTCGAGTTCTTCACCGCTAGGCCACGACTGCTCTAAGAAGTGGCCTTTCAATATGACTGCAAGACTGGGAAAGTGCTCATACACTAATGGGTATCAAGGTACTTGTGTTGGAAGGACTAAAACAACTGCTGGCTCAAACGGCATTTCCATTTCCCTCGTTTTCGCCTACAGTAGAAACCAGCATAAAAGCCTTGATGCTGAAATTTTATCTTTTGAGCCCCCTGAATAAGAACACCAAAGAGGCTGAAACTGGGACTGGTTCTTGTATAATGGGTTTTATATTGTGTAATATAATGATTCAAGAGTAGAAATTTTGATATGTTGACTGTGTACTTATCAATTTTCTACAAAAAACATAGCCACACAGTTACTATTCAAATGCTACAAGAAATCTTAAAACTTTCTCAGAATTTTTCAGTTGCACAACAGACTACAAAATTATTAAACAAGAATACCGGCCAAAAGACATTCTCAATAGTGTCAAGAATTCTTGTGCTGGAAACAGTGTTACTGTGTGCAAGTCATACTTTGTATAGAACAGTGGCTCTCAATTATTTTTTGCAATACCCACTATTTAAGAAAGACTGATATACAAGAACCTTGTTAAGGACCTTTCAAGCTGCAACTGAAAATACCAATCCATTACTTAAGAACCTATCCATCCTGCCCAAGAAAAACCTAGGCTCTTTTATGTGGGTTTCTACTGTATGTGCCTTAACTGTCTGTTACCTTGAACATGCCCTATCTTAAAACAAGTTTAGATTTCTTTTTGGAAGTTTAAGAGAGTAAATGTCAATTGAGTATTGAAAGAGAATTCTCATAAAGACGAAGTACCACACCTTTTGCCTGACTTGCACCATAGCTTTCCAGAAATCCTTTGCTTCTCTTCTATGACACAACTCACACATCTGACCTTGAACAACAAACTCGACAACAAACACTTGTTGCAAGATTGTTGAGCCAAGAACCTGCAACACATATCAATACCATAGCAAAGTCTACTTCAACTTCACCTAGCAACAAAGTCAACATAAAACAGACCTCAAGGAAATAACTTTTTCCTTTATGAGTACAGATTTCAGAAAAATTTGACTGTAGAAGAGATACAATGTACTAAATGGGCAGATCCAGATTAGGAATAAAAGTGCTTGTGGAAGTTGGAGGTGAGACATGTTGTGCCTGCAAGTGGAACTTGGGTACTCATTAAGATTAATGAGCTCTGACATAAATTCAAAGATCGCTCATGCAAAATATTTTTTGGATATGCTACTATAAAACCTCTGCACATAATTGCCAAAAATAATAACCAATATATACATAAGATAACTTCAAATGATAAATATGTTCCTTTCTATAATTTTCTACATGTTTCCAGTAAAAACACAGAGGGGCTTTCCTACATAATATGCCTATATTCTTTTTCCTCCTTTCATATCTTAAGCTCACTTCATCTCTTCATCTTTTTTCTTCATTTTTGCTATTTCTCACCCTCTGCTCAGAGGGATTGTAGCAGTCTAAGTAATTTGAAGAAACCAAAATATGAAAAATCAAATTCTACATACCTCTTTTTGGATAGTTAACTTTAATTTAATTCTTTTGGAGTGTGGCTCTGTCCATATAAAGGATGCATCCACTAATTTGACCTAGGATAAAAACCCATCAAGTGAATGATTACAAAGTGGTCAAGCAAGCAGACTGGAGCCACATCATCAAAATATTTCTGCTTTCTATTAACCAAACTAACTCAATCAAAGCATACCATACAATAAAATCAACAGAAAATACCACTAGATAGCCAAAAAATGAAACCATAAGGAGCCAACTTGTCATCAAACAGTGGCAAGAAACATGGAAGAAGAATAAATTCCTACTTATAATGGTGGCTGTATTTTCTGGTATACAACCCACACAGTAGATAATCCACTGCCTAAAATGATATCTATAGTTTGTTCATTTTATCAGATACTCTGCACTACCATATCTGTTTTCAAGTGCTATAACCCAAATCTGTTTTCAAGTACTATCATTCACCATCATTTTTAGGTTTTGATTGAGCACTAGGAAAATAAACTTAAGGAGGGGAAATTTAAAAAACCTTTGGCATCATTCTGCAAGACTCCTTAATACCCAATAAAAGCCATGGCTGATTCAAGTAGAAGATAGATAGAAAACCCTTGAAGCTTCATATTGAAATATCTAAGATTATTTCAAAAGAATATCTTTCTATTGTAGGGCCTTTTATCTAACGTCATCTATTTCGTCTAATAATTTCCATCATACTTCAAATGATTCCAGCGGAGGGTTGGTGTCCAAAGTCTGAAATCTTATCTACAAAAGCTAATAGTAAGTATTACACTATCATTATTATCTTCAAAGTGATTATCATAGTCTGGTGAATAGATGATAGTCTATTTGACTCCTAGTAATATGATTAAAATCAGTATTGAAAATATATTTAAAATGCAGTGTTCCAAACTTAGAAAGCTGTGACAAAAGTATAATATCTATCTTATAAAGATGAAGAATCTTCTGTGCTTAAGGGATAACCCTGCCAGATAGCAAGTCAATGACAACTTCAGATATCAAGTTCAACTAGGAATTTAACCTTTGGCAGATAGTTTAATGTCCATTATCGGGGATAAAAGCTTCTTGAATGATACCAGTTACTACAAACTGTGGTAAATCATTACAATTTCAGCTTTGCCACTGTCCCCAAGAATACCTTTAGCTTACCCCCCCCTCAAGAGTGTGCCACTGCAGTGAATCCAGGTAACATTCTAACCCACTCTCCAGTCCAGAATCGACATCCCCCTGACTACCATTTTTTTTGAAAAATGTACACCATGACATTGTTATTACAACCCCATCCCCCTATTGACTTTGATTCAAGATGGCATCATCCAACCCAGACTTAGATTTTGTGTTGCTAGATGAGTGCATGAAAAGAAAAGAATTGCTGTCAGAAGTACTGACAATGCAGATGAAAGTCATACTAATAATGGTGGTATTGAAAGAGGATGAGGGAAACAATTTTAGTACGTTGACAAGTATGTAAGAAACTGTGTTTCTTGGACATGGTACCACCCCCATGTATTGTGGCCCCCTGGCTATAGACTTTTCCAACCCTCCCAAATATTACCACCCTCCTTCTATTCCAGACAGGAGAGTAGCTAGATAAGAAGGAAAAGATATAAAAGCAAACAAAAAGTAAAAAGAAAAGGCAACGCCAATGATATTAAAGCTATTGAAAAAACACTTCACATTTCAAATATCCAAACAACAAGCAATACAACCAACTTAGAAATGGCCAAAAGTTGAAAGCTAATACCTTTGCTAGTCCTTTCAGCTTTTTGAGACAAATTGCCATCAGTTCTCTTGACTCCAAGGCACATTTTACCCATGAAGATGGTGGCTGAAGATATCTGAAGTGCATAAGTAACTTGTCACAGGCTAAAGTAATCATAACATGAATTATCAAAA
>WIPJ01067707.1:256250-273569 GCA_018155075.1 Cassiopea andromeda
TGATGAATTAGGTATGGTGGCAGTACCACATTCACAGCATAATCTGCGGAAAAATACCAACTATGTTTATAAATACATTTTATTAACAAATTTCTTAGCAAAGGCTTAAAACAAATTGGTTTTAAGCTGTTGCTAAGAAAATTGTTAACTAAATGTATATATAAACATTGATGAGAACCTGAAAACCAAAAGTAAAAGGAATCTTAACACTTAGAAGTGGCTTGGGAAAGGCATTTGTAAGTAATTTGCATCACCATTTTCATTTTGCATCTGTTTCTATGAAAGAATGGGATGGATGAGGTTTCTCTGATGGTCTTTCTCCAGGACAGCCAACATTGTGACAATTCTGCTACAGTCTCAGCTTCCTAACATCATCCTTAATAAACTAGACCCATGCCTTATACAACCTACCTTTCCCTCTATAAACATCAAACTCAATGAGCCTACAGTTGTATATTGGGTTTTCAGTATCCATTTTCACAACATGCCCAAAAAACCTAGGTTCTATCTGGCATAGAACATCTGTTACATTGGCGATACAAAGCCAAATTTGCAATTCTTTTGATAGCTTTCTGACTAAAAGACTTCAATACTCAATGACTCAAAGTGTTAGATATATAATACAAGAAAATATATTAAATGTAAAAGTAAAGGGCAGATAAAACCATGCACCACAAGTCAAAGTAAAATTTGAGTTGAGTTTTCTATATCTTACATTAATATCAAACAATCATGAGTAAATGCTTACTGATGATAACAATCATCATCAGCATCTTGTATCATGTCTATTTCAGACATTGATCACCTCATTTATAAACCATTTCTAAGTTTTCCTGTTACATAAATCATAGATAATATCATTTGGGCTTTTGCAAACCTGTTGTGGATATGAATCTTGCTTTCTTCCCCTGCCCTTTTGCCCAAGTATCAGTCCAGCTAGATATAGATGTTACAGTTTCTCTTTTCTCACAACATGACCCAAGAATTTGACCCACAATGTTAACAATACATGACAAGGATAATAATATCATAGTATTTTGGGTAAACAAATGCAATTCTTAGATGACTTAATCAATACCCACCATTAACAGCTACAACAATGGGGTAATTCTTTTTCTTATTTCTGCTTATAGTCAGCTTTCACAAAATGAATGATCTGTCTATCTATACATCATTGTATATTACCAAATATTTGCTATTGTGTACACAGTGGTTAGTATGTTAGTAAAATGAAAATAGGGTGATTCAGCAATTTAGTCCACCGGTGTGATGGCTCAGTTGGTAGAGCGTCTGCCTCACAATCGGAAGGTCGATGGTTCGAGCCACGGCCGAGTCATACCAAAGACTTTTAAAATGGTACTCGCTGCCTTTCTCTTCTGGCGCTTGAAAAATGAGAAAGGAGTGGGGAAGTTAAACACGCGGAGCTACCAGTGGACCAGCCCCCCGCTGTAGCCCTCACTGCATTTGCAGACGCGTGGCCTAGGGCTATAGAAACAGAGATAGGCGCCGCCCTATGCGCCAATGGGCACGGGAAGGACTTTGACTTTGACTTTTTTGACATTCTAATTCTTGGGGAGGTATAGATATGGCTTTATCCTAAGCTGAAACATCCATCCTTTTATGGGATCAAGCATAAGAATTGGCTGGTTTGATAGATTTGGTTTATATCAGTTGGCTCCAAGATATGAAAGGATTAAAATGCTGACACATGAGTAAACAAATAAATAATGAAAGTATTTCATGTGTTGAAGTTTCCTTAGATAGTTTCCTTTTAAAAGCTTCTAAGGACCCACTAGATCTTTCCTCTATTAATGGATTCATTCAATAAACAATTATGAAAGCAACTATTTAATCACTAAAAATGTACATCTAGAACCATTTGAGCCACAGTTACAGGCTCTAATTCATTAGTCAATGATTTGGTTTTGCTTTTTATAGTTCCAACATTTGATGTTGTTAATTTGTCACATAAATGATAATATGTGAGTAAAACAAGGAAAATTAACGAATGGAGTGTAAATGTTAATAGGCAACGAGTAGGCTACATAGTATTTACTACAGGAACCATTGTCTGGTTAGTAAGAATGTATCTGTTGGTGTCGAGTCTAATACATCTATTGGCTACTTTCCTACTTATCATATCCTGAATTGTAGTGCGTATCCACTACTGAAACTAATAGCCACTTCATACGTAAATTATTTTGTTAAGTTACTGTTGACTCAAGAGTTTGAGAACTGCGTACGGCAATGTTTTTCCGATGCACGTGGGTCACAGGCGAATGCCATCTATCTTCATGTAGAGAGCCGAGTAAAATAAGGTGTAAACTTGACTTACATGTGCTGATACAAAGATTGATATCTTAATTTGGTTGTGTACTGCTCATAGCTACTGACGGAGCACAGAAGTATAGAAAAACTTACATTGTATGCTGTGCCTGTCGAACCTGGTCTGGATTGATGTACTCCATTTTGTCTCTAACTTGAAAAGGAGGCATGTTGACGTCACGCAGTGCAAGTAAGTATATTTTCAAGCCGAGCTGGTTATTACACATGATGATGAAATTGAATATTAAAAACCTATTCCAACCTACCCATAAGCGTTAAAGGCGGTGGGGGCTGCAGCCCCTCAAGTTGGACAGAAGTCTTTTTACTCGGGAAAAATTTCTGAAAGAACAATAGGACATTCGAACAACTTTTCTTCCTGCTCTCAATATTCTTTTCTCCGAAATATCAAATAGAACTCTATTTGATATTTCAAGCAAAAAATGTACAGCCCTCCTTAAATTTGACGTCCTCCTACGTCCATGTCCCTACCTATAACTTATTGGACTTGCCATGAATTAAGACAGTATCATATGGAATGGAAAGTGCTGTGTTTTTAGGCTGTTCATTGTGGCTTACAGTGCCAGATGAAGAAATGCATTCCAGTATTATAGAAGATTTCAAAAGCGTTATAAAGCATTGGAAAGGTCAGGAAATTGTCCCTGTAGAATAAGTAGACAATATGCTACACAAGTTTGCTTCTTGGCTTAGAACTAATTATGTTATTTACAATTAATATATAGTTAATCACTTTCTCAATGATGTAACTTCTTGTTTTAACTTTTATGAAATTATCCTGAAGTGACATATGATGCATGGTTTCTTTAATTTTTGCAGTACGTGTAAGCTAGCTTCCTTTAGCTATTTGTAAGCTTACTATGAATATAAAGATAATGCCCCTCCCCTGCACACTGGTCCCATTCCACGTTACATGCCATTTTCCGAGCGAAGCCTTCCCCAAAGGACTTTTTAATACGTACATAATACGGAGATTCTGCCTCAGAAAAAGTATTTCTTTCATAATGTTGCATTGATTATTATTTCAAACGTGCATAGTAATATCAATTTACATTATCATAAATATTATGCCACCTCATTACATAAGCATCCAGAGAAGGATAATAATTTATCAATCTTTCTATAACTAGCTTATCGCATGCACGTCATTCTAATACGATTCTCACATCTAAGACAACTTTCTTACAATTTACTTTGGAAGACCTTTTGTAATTGTAGATACAATGTTTTATCTTTCATTCTATAGCATCAATTTGATTCTCTTCTTCAGTCATTCTTTATATTGTAAATTCTATGCCCTTAAATTTCCTTGCCATACTCAATTTCATTTTGATGTGAAAATATCTTCGACATCTTCATCTGTACAGCTACACTTACTTTTATCTCTTTCTACACAGATTTCCCACTATGCAAAATACTAAAAAATATTTTTCTTGAAGAATATAGTGTTTGGTGAGACCTACAGTTTGGATCTCTAATCATTTAGAGTAGCTAAAACTGGTCAACCACTCGGGTTAGTTCACAGTAAGGGGAGGTGATTTAAATCGACACTTAATTAAAAGTTCATACTGAAAAATTTGTAAAAACAGGAATCAACACAGCTTTAAAGTTTGTAGATACAAACAAAAATCTTCCTGATCAGTGAACTAGAGCTAACTCTTCAAACTTCCTAAACACTTTCATGCCATTCTTCTCTAGCGTAGCCCTAAATCTCTACTTGAAGTGAAAAAGTGCTAAAATTTATCTTACACACCGCACCTCTTCTCGTGGTTAGCAGAACTGCTACTTATTATTAATGTGCCTAAAGTGGTAGCCATCTACATTCAGAGAGGTGGATCAGTGCTCTAAAAACCTACTATGATTAAGGAAAAAATTAAAATCAATCAGCTTTTGCCCAATAATAAGTAAACGGAACTTCCATCATTTGCAACACTATAGTATAAAACCATTTAAAAAGTATCAAGATATAAGAGTCTTTACTCAACTTATGTACAGACCTAAATTAAAAATTTACTGCGTAATAAATAAGCGTTATTACAGTTTACTGTCCGTAATGACCTGTCCTTACAATGCCCTCTACGCATGTAAAATGTGCCACCATAGGTGAGAAAGCCAAACGGTGGGGGAGGGGCAGGACATCGAATTCCAATTGTGCAAATACGTCACCCCTTTCAAGGGATATCCATGTGCTCCATGTGACTGCAAATAAGAGGCTCTTATACCTTAAGCGGTATGTGCCTTACAGTTCTAATAAAGTGGGCCTAATCTATGAGCTGCGTTGAAACGTACACCGTGACTAAATCAAAAAGTACCTTTCTTTTTCAGGAAAGAAAGTCAGCTACTGCAAATTACTTACATTTTAAAAACGAAAGTCCGCAGGAAATACAATTTTGATGAAGTCCACAATTTTAACTTCTTCAAATCATGAAATATAATAGAACCTTCTGTCATAACCACTGGCGTAGATGGTAGATAGAGCAAGTCCTATTCGCCACTCATCATGAAGCAAATGCAACTGACTGGGTAGCTTGCTCTTCGTAGCCTATTCACACCTGATTGGTCGGATGCAGCCATATTGCAGTCAATGAAAATGCCCAGTGCTCTATTGCTTGGCCTAGCGCAAGGTTTTCAGCAAAGGCACTTTTTACTGAGATATTGACCCAAAAATTTTTATCTCTGTGCAGTCCTTCTAATTCAACTAATTACCTAGTTTACCTACAAGTGTATACCTTTCTAATTGCAGTACATTTTTGACATTTTACACTGCAACACCATACGAATTTGCAGTTACATGACTTCGTAACAATTACTGCCTTAAAATCGTAGCCTCGACCACAGCACATTTGCTCGCAGCCATCAAAGCCTGACGATGTGATGTTGCACTCTCTGCCTGATGTCCCAGCTGAACCTAGCCTCGTATCTAGACTACAGAAGTTAGGAGACTTCTCATAGTAAATGAGATCGAGGGTGGTTGGTTTAGAGTATTCTTTGTACTTCGGTTTCAACTTTTTGTATTTTGGTTTGCCTTTCTTTGTCTTCATGACGATCCTCATTTCATGAGCGCTGTCATACTTCTCTTTGAGCCTTTTGCCAACCTAGCAGTAGAAAAAGTCACTAGTAATACCCAGATATAAGTAGTGGTATTCAGGGATGTGCTCTATGACAGTTTTTCAAGAAAAATCAGGGACAGTGAGGGCAGTGGTGCTAAATTTGCGAAGAGTTTTGAAATAGCTGAGTATTTGTTCAGTACACGTATTTTTTAAAAGAAACAAGTATGAATATATTTTGAGGATCTAGCAAAAGTGGTAGTGTCATTACAAAAGTGTATTAGGCCTATATTCCACAAATTTTTGCCGAAAATTTGCCAACCTAGGGGGCACATTGCTCCCATTATAACTACTACTGGATGTGCTAACTGGGGTGTGGGGTGTAACGCTAATTCAAGTGTACAAAACTGCAAGAAAGTTGTTTATGACGTAGAAGATTCGGTCCAAGCGTATGCACACATTGCAGAAACAATGCTTTGCTCTGAAAAATGAGGTACATAGAGGATGTAATTGATTGGATAAAAGGTTGCAAATATCCACTTACCAAGCGGAATTTTGGCAAATTAAGCCAACAAGTCTTGAGCTCGCATGATCCGGATAAGCCATGGCATTTGCACTTTCTGTACAAGCCTTGGGTAATAGTCTGCGAGGATTGGAGATGTAAAATTGAGATTAGTCTAATCTAGAGCTGGCAAAAGCTAATGTTGACAAAAAGAGCAGGAAATATCAAATAGTGGATTCATTAGATAAAGTCATACAACAATGCTAGCCAGTATAAAGAAAGGAATTATAATTAATTGGTATCTGACTAAATCTTAATTAGATGGTACAAAAGTACAACAGCCAAATTGAAACCGAGAGTGAAAAAGAGGTGGGCGTTGAAGGTCGTCTTGTCACTTAAATTAGCTGCTCATACTAAGATTCATTTCAATCTACATTTATTCAGATCATAAATTCTAAAACCGTGCCTCCCAATCCTTTTCTTGCTTCCCCCTTCGATGCAATAGAACAAAATAGATTCCCCCTCGCAAAATAAACTAACATTGTGCATGTATGGATCAACAACACTAGCTGACATCATTAGATGTCAGCTTGCAATCCTACCTTCTTTGATACTTTTGTGATTGATCATGGCAACTTCTCATTCCTCCCTTAAATAAACTTTCCCCCGCCAAGGAGGAATCCCCCAAGTTGGAAAGCATGGTTCTGGAATAGTATGGCACATGCTTGCTACCAACTCCTAACTTAAGTGTGTCCTTTCTTGGAAAGAACTTGACATAGAGTTGGAACTTGAGTGCATCACGCCTACCTTGCGTCCTGCCTCGTTGTTGTGCTTATTCATATCCTTCCTCGGTGACCGTTTTCGTCCATTCTCTGTGGCATCCACAAATCTCTCCGCATACCGTAGACCAAAATTAACATCACGACTGCATCCACCCCATTTCCATCCTGCTGAAGAAGGCGATCTTCTGTATGTTCTGTCGCAGCTGCAATATGCTGATCTCCCTTGAGCACATGCCTCAGTAACGGCTGATACAAGACCAGCTGACGTTATGGCATGGATGAAGGCTGATTCTCGAGTAGCTGAGGGAAAATATTGAATGAGTTTTAAGTGGACTGATAGAAAATAATGGCTACAATGAACCTCACAAGGACAACTGATACACTGATACTTGCATCCTATCCTATCATGCTCTGAAGATGCTTGAGTGCAAGGCCTCACTTGAACCCGATCAGGCATCCGATCGGGTTCAATGGCGAAGAATCGTGCGGGGGCAGGCCACAGCAGACGTCACGTGATGTCAAGCTCTCGTGCCTTTAGTAGTAAGCAAGTAAGTTGAGTGCAAGGCCTCACTTGAAATATAGGAAATTCATTCTCTGTAACTATTGTCTGGATTCCGTGAAAAGGTGTGTCTCTGGGCTATTAAGTTACACTGGTTACGCTACGAGTATTGTAAGAATCAGTATGCTTTCTATCGCATGAAGTCTTTGGGACTTTGTGGCAAAAGCAGTAGCTTAAAAGGGCCCTGTCTCCTTGCAAGGCCTAGGGCGAGAGCATCATCAATCATAATGATCATCACTAATCATTCATAAACATAATAATGCAAATCATCAAAATTCAAGCAAGCTGCTCACTATTTATTATCACTATTTTGAATCTTTTGATAAACAGGACTTTTTAATAAAAGCTCTCTATCAAACACTACCCGTTTCTTCAACATTATGCTTCTTAATTATAAATTTCTAGCTTTCATATTTTGCATAATCAATTCATTACTCTTTACCTTTTTCGAGAATTTTTCCAAACACTGAGCTTCCACGGTTTATTGGACAATTCCATCTGCTTGATTTAAACTGGTGCTTGCACTCCTCGATAGAAATCTTAGCTCCTAATGCGATACTTGGTAGTAAGTCTGGATACTCCCTGCAAAGTTGCTTCTGCTTTTCATTAATGCTAGTCAGCCGATTACAGATTGAGGAAGAAAATGTTTTCCTAATGTTATCTGGGAGCACAACATTCAATCCACTTGTTCCCAGAGCCCTGTAAATGAATGAGAGCAGAATTAGTGTTATTCTCGAAAATCCGCTTCTTAGAAATCTTCAAAAGAGAAACTGCCAGAATTGTTGCTTTCGAAAGAATGCTTTGTTGAGGAGTGGGAAAGCTTGTTTTGTGTGTGGGATTAGGATTCAGCTATCGCCCAGCTAATGACACACTTTAGATTTCAAAGTAGGTCGGGCTGCAGCCTCCCCAATCCCTTGCCTCCCCCCACGCTACTGCTGGCAATCTAATTGCTGCTAGATGTTTATACCTTCAATGCTTCCTTTTGTGAAAGATGTGAACCACATATATATTTGCTATCTCACCGACTTTTTGAGTCGAGTTTCAAACAGCAGCGCATTTCCTCAAAAGTTCCGCAAGAATTTCTCGCCAATGTCTTTCTATTCAGGCGATTCTTAACAAACAGTAAATTAAGTATAATATTATAGGGAGGGAGGAAGGTTTAGGACTAACCTAACCGCTTGGTCAGAAGGTAGACCTCGATCAAGGAGTTAAAAATTGCTTGTCATCAAAACTTTAAGAGAAGCAGGTCTTATCGCTTATGGACATCAAATGTTGCGTTCGTAAAAGTATTTTATCAACATTATCTACAATGCAAATGTCTAAACTTGTGTCTAAATGTTAGTTTGTTAGCGCCATTACCACCAGTAGCAACACAAAGCCGCCACAAGCTGTGGTCCGAAGATGGAACAACGGAAAGAAAACTTTACATAACCACAGTTCAAGATACGAAATTTGCCATCCATCATCCGAAATCTCCTAATTAAGTCTTATTGTCGGGATAAGCCAATTAGCTTTACTGGAAATTGTGCCTAAAGGCCAGGGCAGACACTCACATTGTAGTTGATTGTAGTTGATCAGTCACCGTTGTTCTGAAAGATACTGTAGCCCATTTGGCAAATCTCTTTTGGAAAACACCGCTGCGCTGAAAACCATACTTCTAGAGACAAGGTGTTTTCAAATTGCAGAAATGCCTATAGAAACCCAAATTCTTGGGATATAAGATATTGTGCTGACTACATTGAATTCTGGTTAGATGTATCGTCCTTTACTTGCAATTTCCTCCCTTCCATCCACTTGAAACTCCCCAAAGAGCAACGCTTGCAAATGCCAAACAATATTGAACTTTTCCACTTGTAGGAACAAATTGAAAGCTTCATCGAAAACAGAAGCAAGGTTCGCCACAACCCTGATCAGTTACAAAAATTTCAGAGCGAAATCCTTCTCTAATTCCACAGATATAATTGGCCTAAGAGACATAAGGGAGTTAGAACCCGTTTGCAGTACACATGTGTATCAAATGTCAGAATCTACATTTTTATAGGCGAAGGCGGGTAAAAACCGTAAGTATACTAAATATTAGCTAAAGGATACATCTTCAAGCTCAAACCAAATTTCCTTGGCTCCAGTAAAAACATGGTGCAAGAAATCTGACGCACCAAACTAAGGTATAAATGAGCCAACTTCATGGTGTTATTTTTAGTGGTAAATATTGACATATGGACCATCGATTCATCCCTTTTAAACTATAGTGATAGTCTTACAGAATAGCTCTTCGCTCCAGCGTTGTAAATTTGCAGCTTTGAATTTTGGATCAGCGTAGAAAGTTTGCTTGTTCAAAATGAAATTCGAAGTGAAAGAAACAGGCCGTGGATAGCATAAGCAGGGGAAAAGCGAATATTATAATGTTGAGATTTTGTAGGGACTTCTGATACACCATTTAAAGAAGATCGGTATACACAAACGATAATGAAACTTCATGGACCGATCATAGGAGACAAAAGAGCGCTTCACTGGTTGTTGAAAAGAAAAATCCACTGCAGAATGAGATAGATAGTCGTAATATTAAGTAACGCTACTTACCACCAATATCCAGCACCAGACTGTATTAAAGTAAGAAAAACAACCAGAGTAATCAATGCCATTTTGCTGAAGTATCTCCGTTCGAAATCTTCTCTCTTTCTCTCTCGCTCCAAATAAAGTTCCTAAAGATCGCCGGCCGCTTCTTTATATCTCAAAGCTGTTGCCGCTCAGTTCTCTTGGGGCTCGGTGCCACACTCTTGGGACCTTGTGCGTTGTTTGCGTCCTTTCTTCTCCAATCTAGAACTTGAAAAACAACTTTAATGATTTAATTGGCCAGAATGAATCGTCCCAATGGGCTGAACTCCTCTGCAATATTAACAACAAGCCAGTAACAGTTGATAAACGACAACAATGCGTCGATTAGGTCGGCAAAAGTTGCTTGATTATGACTGCGTTCATCCCTTACAGTCGGCAGCTATATGTGTTATTAACGACATAAATCCTCGAGATCTTCTAATGTGCCCTTTGTCCGGCCTCGCTCTGCTTGTAGAACAAATTCTCTTATGAGCGAGCAAACAGATTTCAGCATAAGGGATAAGAAATACAATGTTTTATGTAAACGTGAGTAGGCTAAAATGGACAAAGCACAGGCTGACTGCAACCAATTTTAGTTCGAGTATTTCTCCATTTCAATGGCAAAACCGCTGGAAAAGGGTCACATTCATGTGACTGGTTTGTTTATACAAGAATACAAATGTAATAGAGGAATTTCTATTTGCTAGGCATATTCCTACATCAATTTAAAGAGATTTTAAACAGCGTTCAACTTCCGTGTTTTTGAGCGTATGTAACGTTCAGCAGACAAACAGTGACGTGCCTAAGGGTTTTTGAGTGGACGGCGTAGCTGGCAAAATAGAGTTACCGACAAGTTACAAAATGTCCCAGAATAACCGACAAGCCACGATAAGTAATCAAGCTTTTGCTCCCTAGCCAAAAGCTAACTGAAGGCATCAACAGAAAGTTGGGGCGTGACGCCCCCACTCCTTACCTCGTCACGCTCCTGCAAACAAATGGAAATATTTTTGCTTGATATTAGATGCGAAAATATGCCAAGTTTTCGTTAGAATTGACGCTTAATGTTTTCAAGTGGAATTAATGCCAAAGAGCCAATGGTGTTGCAATGACTACAAACCAGAATTATAGATTCTGTTGTCAGGCACGTTCAGGGGTGACGCCAGGAACTTTCCGACGGGGGGCTGGCTCTTCCGACGAGGGGGCTAAAACACGGTTTTCAGGGTACTATAAATGCCAAAAATCTCCGAAAAAGTAGTTTCTCACCTTCCGACAGGGGGGCTGGCATGTTCCCATACGGGGAACTATAGTCCCCTCTAGCCCTCTCGTGGCGCCATCCCTGGACACATTTATATAAGCAATCCCAGCTCTCGTTTTTCATGGGTTTTGGAAAGGGCATTGCACTTTTATCAAATGAAGAGCTGCTCAAGCCGTTTATTTAGAATTTAATCTAAGCTCAACATTTTGGCGTTTATAATTATCTAAGAAAGAAACCAAACTCAAGTACAAGGGCTTTTCTGGGCGCAGATGATTGGGTAAAATTTCCTTTGGGTAGAGAATCTACGAATGCAGGACCATCTTCAGTTCTCTTAAGATGCCATTGAAATAACCTTCCGAGGTAAATCCATTTACACAAGTTGACGATAAAAGAATATATTTAGATCAAAAATAACATCTGAAAATACGTTATTGGTAGTAGGTACTAGGAATGTTTAATTGATTTATTGACGTAACTAATTTTTCTTTAGGGAATATAAAAATGCTTGATATTTATAATTAATTGGAATACACTTCAGCACACAATAGAAAGTTTTCCAATGTGAAAAGTTTAATTAGAAACGAGAGTATTGCAAGACAATAGCTGGAATAAAACAAGTGAGCAGCACATCCTTCCGCTAACAAGTAAAACAAGTATATTTAAGTCGGAAATAAATGCATTTTTGCAAAAACAATGCCTGCTCCTTAGGGACATGGTCGCTAGCAATTCTCAGTGCTATCAAAAATGGGCCTAGGTTTTATCTTACTGCTTGCTTCGAAACTAGAAAGCTTCAGGAATGCATACTTTCTGAAGAATTTCTTTTGCAGAAAGTCTCTTAACTTCTCTGAATTCTGGTATCAAAACTGTCATAAGAATTGCTTAGCAAAAGTTCTTCGAGCTTAGACGCTTTGCAATGAACAGTAATGGAAAGTGTAAACACTGAATACGCACTTCAAATGATGATAGATCTTAGACATTTTCAGAAGAAAAACTGCTAAAAAGAAGAGACTACAGCATCTTTAAAAACACACGTGTACTTCAGGACTGGAGCCCTTAGGTGTTTGAATATGAAATCTAGAAATAGCATCTTAGCAATATCCGTGCATTTATTAGATAAACATTTTTGTAGGAAGCAAGAAGACCGGAACTTATGAATTGCTCTGCAATATTGGATTGATAGTTAATTGATACTGTTGAGGATTCACAAACTTATCTTACCACAAAATCTTCCCCTTGTGACTTTCACCTGCGTTGCGAAGGCTTGTAGTCACGCAGGATACAACCTCGTTATCCTTAAATCATAACGACGGATATTACAGTGTCCTTAATAGGAAATTTGCTTAATGCATTCCTGCATTTTATCCATTTTGCATGGCCTATGCCGGGATAGGCGGGAGTTACCACTAACTTGCACAAAAAAGAATTCATTGGCTTTGAATTCCATTATTAGTCAAGTACCAAAGTTGAAGGCCTATCCACATGATAACTTTCGTATAGCAACTAGCAACAGGTACTTATAAGAAAAAAAATCAATGATGGTTTACTGATATTCCAATAAAGAATAAGGGTTAGAGGACATGCTTTAGGATTTTGGATTATATTCAGAAGAAGTTGAAGCTTGCGTTGTACAAAGTATGGGTAATTTTCACTTCAGAGCACATTTTTTTAAAGAGAGTGATTTATTAGATAGTACTTTATTCCTCGGGTGCTCAAAAATTTAAGAAAGTTCAGTGCTGGATTATGAGACCTAGGAAAATTAGCAGGTGTGTATGTACTTAAAATTCGATTTATCTGTGTACAAAATGCTATATATTTTATGTTAGCTGCCCTCTAAAAGTTGAACTTCTGCTGTTTAGGCCTACTGAGATTTATCATAATTTCAGGTGTGCATGGCGCTTTTTCACTTCCATTTATTTGGATCTGCAAACATTGGAACTCAGACATTTGTGCCAAGAAACTTTAGGAAAATTTTGACACTGGAACCATGAAAATGCTAAGAGAGTTTCAGTACTCGGCCGAAAAAAACATTCTTATAAAATAAGGGTGTATTAACAGTTCACCACCCTGAGGCCCAGCAAGCTCCTGTCCTTTATATCAGAAAAGATCTTCACAATGGAAGACCGTGGTTAATTTGAGATAGGTCTGTTTTTCAAGTAACTTTAATTCAAACGTCAGTTCAGAACAGGTCTTCATTACTTTTAAATGTCTTGGAAAGCCTATGGAAACCACAGTGGATTTGAAGAATCAAACCTTCGTTACGTTTTACAAATCAAATGAAGGTTTTAAATCTAGAACTTCATTCCCAAATCATTAGTGAAAGTCGCTTATCCTTGTCAAAATTCATGAGGGGGTCAAATACCCTATTCCGAAAATCTTTCGCATTTTGATTACAAGATGATATTGACTGTAAGGTCGGCTAATCCATGGTTTGATAATCGTATGTTTATAGTAGATTTCTGCGAATATTGAATGCTTCGAGCAACGTGCTCGATTCTGACTTTTCGGCGCATCTTTTGTGACATTTGGTACACGCTTTTATTTATAAGGAACCTGGTAAAAGTAGTCCCGTATACTTTCGTACGTGGGGGGAGTGCCTGCTAGAGAGGACACTTATCCTGAGCCATCGGCATGTGAGGTAGGGTGGCCAGTTCCTTTCCTCTCCGCCTTTATCTCCCCAGTGTTCCCACTGGGTACCCATTTGCTGCTGGGTGAACAGTGAGCGAGCGTTCAGTCAGGGCATCGAGTCGGGCTCGATTTGTAGACCTTCCGTATGGGAGGCATGCGCTCTAACCACTATGCTACCTCGCTCAATTATAAGGAACCACTTTATAAAAAAAAACCTACATATAGACGGCCGAAATATTTAAGGAACTTATATTACTAACAGAAAGAAAGTCAAGGAACTTTTCAATTTTAGAACATTTTGTAACTATAAATAATCAATAAAGAGGAAACCTGCTCCATACATTTACAGCCAAAAATCGCAAAGATAAATTTATGAACTTCTTTCCCTCCTTATTTGTGCTTTTGTTCTTAAGTTCTAGCCAGGATTTAAGGTGAAATTCCACATTTTTATGTTTCCTTGTGTCTGTACCACTTTTACGGTACTATAAATGAATTGAAAATTAAGGAGCTACTAGCGAACTTTTAGTACTAGAATTTGATAAAAAGAGGTCCAACAATTAGGGACTTGTAAACTAGGCCTTGAGCTAGGTTCCTTATAAAAAAGCGTGAATATAATTCATGGAAGGACACTCTTTTTTTTATAAGAATGAAGTGTGTAAAGATATCGAAGCTCAGAATCGCTGGAAGAATAATTTAGGAATAATGCAAAGCTTAAGCTTCATCAAGACGTAGAAGTTTGTGTTCACATAATTTCATAAGAAAGTCTTTTTTGGCCCAGTACTCAAACTTTTCTAACTTTTCACGACTCCAGTATCAAAACTTTCTTAACACTTTCTTAACAACAATTTTGTGTTCCAATGTTTTGCACATGCACATTAATGGAAAGTGAAGAGCTCCATGTACACTTGAAATGACGATAAATCTTAATAAATAATAATATTAAACTGTTAGAGGGTAGCCAATATCGCATACATGACATTTTTTGCACAGATAAATCGAATTTTAAATACAGAAACACTACACAAATTTTTTAAGTATGAAAAATCCAGTACTGAACTTTTTTAACTTTATGAGCAGCTGAGTACTACTTTCTTACAAACCACTTTCTTATAAAAAAAATATGTTTATGATTTGATAACGAATGTTCCAATAGTAGCACCATTTTCAAATCAACAAAATTATTATTTGTTATTCTGTTCCACTTCTGTTATGCTTTATGACGACGCAAGACACCAACAAAGATTTAAATATATTCCTTTGAGTTTCAAGCGAAATTGCGCCATTAGCACTTAAGAATGAACTAAAAATATTCAAATATTCTAAGGCTCAAAACGAAACAAAAACTTAGGGTCAGCAAAAATGGCACTCTCTACAAAATTGTGTAGTTCTGTATAACTGAAAATCAGGATCTAACCCTAAAGGATGTCCTAGGATAGCCTTGAATCTATGCTACATAATTGAAGGGTCTCTTTGTGAACAAAAATCATCCACGCTATCTACATACGCCACACTAGCAAATGAACGCGTTATCACCAATAAGAAATTTCAGCATTTATCAAACTTACATGTTGAAACTTGTTTGTTGGGTTGATCACACTAATTGCAGAATTGACAGCACCTTTCCTTATATCCACGTCTAGCCACAAACTTCAATTCGCCGACCAGCTAACGGGCCTTGAAAGAGGTAGTAGATAATTGTACCTTGTTTTTTCAAATGAAAGCTCCAGACTGGCAAATGTTGAAACAGTAGGAAGACATTAAAATGAAGCGTAAATATCAAACCACAAAAGTCCTTTCCGTTTGATGGTACACTCCGATGATTTCTTTTTTCCGGATTGGACAATAGGGATTCCTGCGTTGGAACAGAAAATATGAACTGATTCATAGTTTTCAATGAGATGATCATGCTTTCCTGTTCGTCTGCTAAATAGTTCTCCTTTTCTTATTTCTACAGGACTAGCAACACCTTCTACCCAAGGGCTATTCTTACCCAGCCTTCTTCCTACAGTTTCACGCAAAAGAGAAAAATGTCTGTTTAAGTGAGGCTTACGGGCAAATGAACCTGAAAGTAAACACACTTACCAATTTTTTTATAAGAAACCACTTTATAAGTAACCTAGTACTAGACAGCCTAAAATTTAAGAAACTTTTGCAACCACAAGGAAAGAGCTAAGAAACTTTAATTTAAAAAAGTTACCTGGTTCAACTTAAAGCTATACCAAGACAATGTAAAACATGAGAAAAATTTAAGGCTGGGTTTGATGTAAATGTTAAAAAAACATCCAGGCTGAAGCCAGAGAGTTTGTTTCTTATAAAAAAAGTAATGCGTATTAGGAAAAATTCCAGGCTAAAGCGACAGAGTTTCTTATAAAAAAATAAACGTTTGTTGCACTTGGAATAAAGTTAGAGCTATTTTGATCTTAGTCCCTCTGGTCCTTCTGCCCACGCTAACGAATAATGAACATCCCCAACATATTACACAAATTCAAAGTAAATTTTCTTTTAAAATTTCCCACTAAGGCGCTATTATCGTGAAGTTTAAGATCTTCATTACAGAGGGATTGGATTCCTTCTAATCTGGAACTCATCGTTGTTAGTTCATATTATATAACACCGCACTTTGGTGGAACATTGCTCGTTTTTCTCCATTGGTCCTAGACAGATTGCCTTAATACATGCTCCTATTAAACCGTAATAAAGCGATATTATATCGAACACGAGAATATGTTGTGTAATAATTCATAGCCACAGCCAAATACATACCTTCTGATGTCAAAGTTTAGCATGCAATTTTGAAAAAACTTCAAAAATCTCTAATCTTGAAGTTAAGGAGCTTCTGTTATAGAGGATATATGTCATTAATATTAACCCTGGAACCACAACGATTTGCTTGAGGGATCCGCTTGTAGCATGACCAGTCGGTGCAGCTTACGTCAATGGTTTTCAACCGGGCTTCCACGCAGCTGCCTTTTGACCAACTTTCTTGCAAATTTGAAAGTATTGGGGGGGCGCAACGCCCCACGCCCCCCAGTCAGCACATCCCCGTTCCGCGGAACACAAGGGCTCCGTCAGTGCATTCCAAGGGTTCCACTAGAAGTGACACAAATACTAAGGACGGCAGTAATTTGTAATTCTCCTGTGCAGATATAAAATCAGGGGTTCCTAGAGTCACTAGAATGTTGCCTTTGAGTCCCGCTCCAGCAAAAAGGTTAAAAATCACTGGTGTAAGCCATAGTCCTATCAAGCATCTTTCGATATTTTCTCTTTAACAAACAGCTCAAAAAAGTAGGTGGCAAACTTTTGACGAAGAAACAACGCTACTTTTTAGGCTAAACTAAAAAAAAATTGTGATTGTTTATCTTCTAGCACCAGCTTCAAAGAATACGCACCTTTGACGATAGCTTAAAAGGAAATTAAGGCTCAACTCGCTGAATTTTAAGAATAGTTAGAGATTGATGAAAGGCTCAAAGTTCAGCAAGATTCAGATTGTCTGCTGGTTTGTTTGAGTTCTTTCTATTTAGACTAGCTCATCCTAACAAACTATGCGAGTATGGATCTCTCTAAATCTTGCTTTGCTCCTTCCCAAAACTTAAACTAAATTACGAGGTGTATAT
>WIPJ01067708.1:12590-35062 GCA_018155075.1 Cassiopea andromeda
CTGTAGTGACGGAACCATTGACTGTACTGACGGAACCCTTGACTGTACTGACGGAACCCTTGACTGTACTGACGGAACTCTTGACTGTACTAGCGGAACCCTAGAGTTTCATGGAACCCTGATTGAAGGCCACTACGTCATAAGCTAACTGACGCAGGTAATTTTCGTTTTAGCAGGAATAATCCATCAAATAGAACGAAACATGATTGTGGAAGTCCTTGAAACTGTAGAGATGAAAGCTTTCTACAAGAACATTGATGTATCGAATGTTCCAACCAATGTATCCTGGCATAAAGACAGTAGATCGTTGACTATTAGTGGACGCTTTCAGCTTAGCTACAACAACACAATTTTGACAATAAAAGAAGTTGAACTAAAAGATAAAGGGGTTTACAAATCAGTCCTGACAGCTGCAGATGCTCCAGTGTATGTCACAGAATTTACCATAATTGTTCGTAAAAGTAAGTTTCATCCTATTTCACATATTTTGCTTGTAGCACACTAATTTTTGCATCCGGTATGGAAAAATTGCCCCAGGAAGCAGGAGGGAGCAGAATAAATAATTGCCCCAGGGCCTTAAGGAATGAGGGGCCTCATAAGTCTCTAGAGCTCAAGGTGGTTTTGGTGGCCTCACAAAGTGGGACAAGCAGCAGGTTCCCAAAGTTGATGCCCAAGTCCTCTATTTCTCTGCTCGCTTCGCTCACAGGGGGCCTCACATTTCTCTTTTGTTACATGGCAGTGACGGTGCCATGGGGGGACTGGGGGAGAATGCCCCCTACGTCTTATCAAGATCAATTTTCTAAGTCGTCCAAATTCGAAGAGAAAATGTTAGAAGAGAGGGGGATGTGAGAGAACTCTAGCAAGATTTTTTGAAATGGGTGTGGCAACCAGACTGCGTAAGAACGTTAGAGTGTGGCACCCAAAATCCCCCAAGTCTGCGATGGCTGGCACTGCTCCTGGCCACAGGGCCTTTGGAATCTTTGGGGCACCCTGGCAGACACTGTCAATATTGCTAGGAGTATTAGGAAAAATTTTAATCGACTGAGTATGTGAAATCAGACTTGATGGTCATATCATTCGGAAAATATCATACACTTTGTAAAGAAATCACAAAAACATTGCAATACTCATTCACAAAAACGCAGAAAATTACGAATGACCAAAGCATATGATCAAAATTACGTAAATGCATCCCAAAGCCTCGAAAATTGCTGGCATAGTAATAATTGCTACGCAAAGGCATCTTTTGTCTTGCAAAAAGAGGCTCATTTCAAATTTTGGGTGAATCATCCCCCTAACCCCTCAAATGATCCCCCAGCCAAGAACAGTATTTGTGACATCATAATATAATGTCTTGTACTTCCTTTTATCTTTCATGACAATGAACTGAAGACGCTCTTGCATTTTGTTAGGTCCTATACCAAAATGGGCAGTTGCTTTAATCGTTGTTGGACTGGTTCTCTTGCTCATCGCTACAATAGTATTTTTTAAATGCAGACAAGAAATTTCAGAGGTTATTGTCAACAACATACAGAAAAGGAAGAGAACCTACACAACTGAGACATCATTCCAAGAATAAGTTAAACCTTTACTCACCATGCTTATACTTTCGAGACAAATTGAGGATCTATGTGCAATGAGGGCCCATTCACCCATTTGCGAGTAGTATCTTGGTATGGAATTATGGGATTTTTCTTAGAAAGATGTGTATTTACTGATCTCCATTGTAACTCGTTGTAGCTCTGCTAAATATGTGAACATTAATCCTGTCTCCAATGCCAAATAGCAGGCCGCTGTCAGGTTTTGGACAGACATCGAAGTTGCAAGAAATTTGCGAGTTTCGACAACAATACTGTGCTTTGTGAGCGTATTTTGCCATTTATGTTTTACAGCAATATGATGAGTTTTAGGAGAGTACATACCACAAGCTAGCAAGAGTTCAAGCTCTGGCAATTGCTTGGAAATGACATTTGCCCAAGTATAGGCTGGATTCTACAATTTGAGTTGCAAATTATGCGCCCATCAGTCAACGATCCTGCGGACTACGGTGAGCGACTGGACGAAGAAATGGCCTACTCTGTGTAGCTCTGTGTATTTTACAATCCAGATAGTCAGCAACAGCTCTCTATGATAACTGTATCCAATCACTATTTCACAACTGCTCCAGCCGTATACGTTGTAGTATGGATAGAATACTCTGTATGCTACTAAAACTTATCTGATCAACTTTTACACTAATAAGGGCCATTCAAAAATTTCGTAACCCCTGAGTGATGGGTGGATACAGTTATTTCTGTTACGAACTGTTACGAAAATTTAGGAGGTGTGCGGTCATAGATCTTTTTCTACATAACAGAGATTTGTTGAAATGCTTCATTTCTTGCAACTGCATCAAGGTTGAGTTTAAGCTCTAGCACTGTTTTGTGTGTGTATGTATCATCCACTGTTCTGAAACATTGTTGTGGCTGTATTGTGGCATTGTTTCTTGTCTCTGGATTTCACAAAAGCACCAAAAATTTCATCTTGTGTGCCAAATAAACGGCCATGTGATATCATTCTTCCACATTAGAACATTTGATTGAGTAATTATATGTTGCATGAAAGTAAAGAATACTATGAAATATGAACAGATAACGAGATGTTGATAGGGGATCTTCAGACTCGAAATGTTATGGAACAACGGGGGTGGGTCGTACTAGATTTGCTATAATGCGCTACAGAGGGTGGGTGGGAGGTTAAAATGGGTGAACTTGGGTGCTATATAATTATTGAACGGCCCCTTATTACTGGTACATCTTGGTACAAAGAGGATAGAAAATAAAGAGCTCTGAAAGAATCAAACTTTGAACTAGGCTCCTTAAAAAGACATACATTCAAAGGCACAGAGAGACTTGTATTCACTTGTTTGGTATAAGTATATAGGCCTACCTCTCACATTATAGCCATAGTAGTGTATGCCACGTTTTTCCAAGCCACCTTTCTTATTTTTTACTTTGCAATGCTCCTTTGCACAAAAGTGCGCTGATGAGGTGCTCACACATCTGGAAACAGAAGACCAGACAACTTAGTTGGAGTACGTTCGCTGTATGGCAAATTAGATTTCGTGGCATGGCTAGAATCGAAGTTGCAATCTTGATGTACCAAGGCTGTTAAACCTCAAACTGTGCCTATCCTAAAGCGTTGGAAAATGGTGAACGACAAAACTTGTCAATTTTATGGATTAAAGTTGTCCAACACTGATTGAAGCTACTCTGTTCGAGCGAATTTAGTGTATGCCAATGTACAGTGAACTGGCAATGTATCTGATTGCCTCGCTGCATAGAATTTTAACTTCGTAGATCTCTTCAAGGGCAGATCTGGTGGATTACGGCCGTCACTTTACCATCTACAATAGACTGAAAGTTGTAGCGGTGACCACATCCAAACTTCTTAGCCAATGTCAGCATGTGTTCTGGATCAGCCTCTGCTTTTGCTTGCTGTTTCTGAATGAGGATTCTTTGAAATTATAGCTGCTGTGGAAGGAATTATTAAAGTATCATCGATTATAACGAACTTGCTTTTCAATGCCCAATGGAAAGAATCTCATCTTTTGCAGTCACAGGGACTTGTTTGTCTTGTGCTACGGAAATCGTCAAAAGTGCTCATTGATAAAAAACTGTTATTCAGCGTTTGCATATAGCTATCAGTGCAAATATATTACTCTTTTTCTAGATGGCTAGTAGTTTCTTCTGAAGTGTCGATACAAACAGTGCCAGACCTGTCAACTCTCCCGATTTTGCGGGAAGATTCCTGTTTTTGACCGCTTTCTCTCAGTCTTACGTTTTACATATTATTTATCCCGGTTTTAAAGACATCATCTAGCAGAGATGAACGAAACTCTCAATGCTGTTTCATTAATCTTCTGACATCTCCTTTGCTTATTGTGTTATTTATATTAAAACATTTACCGATTTATAGTTGTGATATAAAGATCACATTGACTTTCCACGTGGCAAAAAGTTTTTGTCATAAACTGCTTGCCAAGCACAGTATTTTATCAGGTACATTTATTCTCTTTACAAATTTCTGCGATATCCTGGTTTTTGACCATTATATAGAACAAATGCGGAATCTCCAGGTTTTGAAAACTTAAGTTGACAGGTCTGCGGTGCACCGAAACAAACATTCAGGGACTGGCTCGTTAGCAGTTGAGGTTCAGAACCACAGACAACTGAACAGGATTGCACTTGTTGTTAACAAAAAGCCAGTTTATAAGTATCCTAGTACTAGAGACCCTAAATTATAGGAAACCTTAAGAACTGCAAGGAAAGATCTAAGCTTTAGACAAATAGTACATGCTATCCGGTTCAACATGGGCCTAAGCTAAAACACTGTGAACATGAATTCTTTTAAGTTCTCGGCTCGCACTGACGCATTTTGTTTTGCTATCATGCTAATACATTATTTTTTATAAAAATAAAGTTTATAAAAACATTGAGACTAAAAATTGCTGACTTTTAAGAATAATTTAAGAATAATGCAAGGTGCAAGTTCCATCAAGACTTCAGAATTTTATATCCTAGTTATAATGCTGCTTTCAGATGCACTTTTGCATTATCAGTACAAAACATAAACTCTTGCTTAGCTTTATGATGTAGTAAAACATCAGCAAAGACTGAAATATATTCCGTAAAATTTTTAGAAGAAGTTACACCTTTGGTATTCACGAATAATTTAAGAATAATTCTAGACTCAAAATCAGAAAAATTTAAGATTATTAAGGCTCGGAAAAAGCTTGGTGTTCTTTTAAGCAAAATTCTATGTGCTGAGTGCGCAAAAAGATTGTCTGAAGCGAATTGCTCTCAGGTATTGTCAAATGGGTTCCGCATCCCTGAAGTCTGAATCATTCAGAATTCAGGAAGTGAGCCCTTTGCATTACAACTACAAAATAGAACAGTCGGAATTGCGATTTGGGAATACACGTTTTTTTCATAAGAAAGTGGTTGAACCACTTTCTTTAGTATTTAGCTGCTCAAAATGTTAAGAAAATTCTATACTGGATTTCTGAGACGTAGGAAAGTTATTAGTGCTTATGTATCTATAATTCGATTTATCTGTGTACAAAATGTCATATATGTGATGTTGGCTATCCTCTAACAGTTTAACTTCTGCTATTTACTAAGATTTACTAAGTCATGATTTCAAGTGTACATGGAGCTTTTTCATTGTCCATTAATGTGCATGCGCAAAAAACTGGATTGATACTGGAATTGACAAAAAGTTTAGAAAGTTTCAATGTTGGGCTGAAAAAACTTTCTTATAAAAAATACGTGTATTGACATAAGCTACGAAACTGGAACTGTTGCAATGGCTTAAGTATGATGATGTAATGTTAAACTCACTTTTTCCTAACGTATGCAAAATTCACTTTAAAACTGAGCCTTTTTGTAGTATTTAATAACGGGAAAGGCCATTGGGCCTATGACAATGCCCCGACAAAGGAAAAACTTAGAATAGGTTAGTTGGATAGAGAGATAAGATCAAGTTTGTTGATGTAAGATTTGAAAGCTGATAAGGTGAAAGCTTCAGGGAAAGCAAACCACAACGTAACTCTGGCTCCGGTACAAATAGCTAAATTCTGGCCCCAACTCTAACTCCTGCTCCGGTTGTTGATCACCTCTGGGCTGGAAGCCTTGACTATTACTATGCTCTTTTTTATAAGAATAATTTTATAAGAGCACGAGCCTGAACTTTGGTCGAAAATTAAGTACAAATTAAAAGCAAAGCTGTGCCTGAAATGAAATATATTTTTGAAAAATAATGCAGAAGCTTTCCACTAACAAATGGACATGAAATGTCTTTTCCTTGCTAACCTGAGGAGAATTGACAGCCTTTGACACTTTTTCTTCGATTTTCGCAAATTAGTTGCTCCTAGCAAAACTAGATGCTGGGCTAATATTCTCTATTTATAATTGGCTATAACTTTTTCAATAGAAAAACATTGCTAGGCAAGAGAGACCATCTTGGTTGTAACATTTGGCTCTGAATCATTCAAAACATCCAATGCTGTCTTGCATTTTGTCTTTTCTATGTATTTCTAAACAAGGGTGGTGACAGGACTTTTCCGACGGGGGGCTGACTCTTTCAACGAGGGGGCTAAAATACGGCTTTAAGGGTACCATAAATAGAAAAAATCTCCGAAAAATTTGTTATTCACCTTCCGAAGGGGGGCTAGTGTCTTCCAAGGGGGGCTATATCCCCTAGCCCTCCCCTGGCGCCACTCCTGTTTCTAAATTGCCTACGCGCTACTGATTTAAGAATAAATGAAGAGCAATTCAGCCTCAAAATTTGGGAAAAATTACAAACAGCCAGCCTGAACTTCTTATAGAAAAGAGTGTAATGCTAGATTTTAAATAAGAAGCCGGTTTTCTAACTTTCGCAATCAATGCGAAAAAATTTTCATTTAAACTTTTCTTTGCCCTAATCTCATTTCTGAAGGTCTGAAGGTGTTTATTGAATGGATGAATGTGATGCGGTTTGTTGTATTGTGCAGAGTTCTGAGACACTCTGTTAGGGCTATGCATAATCATTCTTTTCCTACTGTTATCCAATTTTATTTGCATTGTATGGAACATTTAGTTGTGATAATGATGATGAACAGACAATGCTAGCACTCAGCAATAAGGCTATTAAATGAACATTTTCCCTGAGAAAATGCATGAAGTTGGGCGTGTAACGAATGACAAGGTTGTAAAAATACTTTGGAAAGGTAGCTCAGCTCTTGTAGCTAGTAGGCTGTATGGGGCCTTACGTAGCATGCACTATTCGAGGAACTTCATCTTTCTATTTTAGCTATAGCTGGTAGACCTCTCAATTTTGCTGTAAATCTTAAAATCCTAATCTACTCTGACGTTTATGGAACACTTTTTCTTACAGTATAAAGAGCTTGATCTAGAAAAGTTCAATGGAATTTTTCTGTTTAGCGGTACTTTCTACAAGCATTTGCTGTGAATAATTAGATTTTTGACACATTTTAGTGCAAACAATCGTTCAAAGCAATTCATTTCCATCACAAAGTACTGCATTGAATATGCTTTCACTGTTTCTATTTGTTTATGTTTCCATGCAAGCTGGAGTGCTTGGTGATATAAGTCAGCTATTGTTTTTTCTTCAGAAGTATAGTACCAATGTCATGTTGCTCGAAGACTTAAAATTTGGTTGTTGTGGTTGCCTTTGACGTAGTCTCTTTGGAAAATACAAAAAAGTCAAATGAAATATTTTAGCATAAAATTTTTTAAAATATATACACTGAAATTTGTATGTGTGTGCTTATGTTTTTTCTACGTCTGCGGATGCATTACTTTATGCCCTAGCTAGAATGTACAATTGTTATAGAAGAATCAAGATCACCGCAAAGTTTATACAATGTGCATTTCTCAGCAAATCTCGTAGAGACAAATTATGAAAAATCCTGCTTTACAGAGCTCTCAACACTTACTTTCGTCTATTTGAATAAATAGCGTAGCAAGTGATGCTACTGTTTCCAACATGAAACTACTTTCATTTCAAACTATAGTGAAAAGGTCATAGAAGGACCAACGGGGATCTAGAGGGTGTAAAACTTCATATTATTTTCGCATCATTTGGTCAATTTTACAATATTTTCATTACTATTTGGCAAAAATATTACCTGTTTTTTTTACGTAATCGGATTGTTTTTACAGTCAAGATTTCAGGTTTCTAGGAAAAGCAAATTTTTTTGAAACTGGATAATAACGAAAGTAAAAAATGGGCTTGATCCAGGTATCTGAAGGGTGCATTGGTCAACAATCTTCATTATCTTACACCCCCCTTATAATAATCTAAATCAGCCCATGGAAAGGACCCTTCTCACACTGCAACCAACTTGAGATCGATGACTTTAAATCAGAAATTGTCAATACATAAGTTTGTGATTCCGCAGTCGTTCATGGAGGAAGAAGATGGGAGACCTGAAGATTTAGCAATCAGGCGAAGGGAAGGATGTGATGATTAACTTGGATGTTAATTAATCTGTGGTGTGAAATTTATTTAAAAAGAAAGCATTTCTTGTACGAATGAAGAGATTTTGCCATAGTCAGTTGGAACTGAAGTGGAGCTAGTAGCTCACAGTAGTCGAGCATATTATCGAAGAGAACTTACTAGTTCGCGTCCCATATATTGTTGTACGAACAAATATTGAAGTTGAGGATATAGATATTATTTATCAGCATGGACAAGTACGAAAAGATTATGAAAATTGGTGAAGGATCATATGGGCTGGTATTTAAATGCCGAAACCGAGAAAATGGACAGATTGTGGCTATTAAAAAGTTTACGGAGTCAGAAGATGACCCATTAATAAAGAAAATCGCTATGCGCGAAGTTAGAATGTTGAAGGTGGGTGATAATAGTTTTGATAAGACAACCTGCATATAAATTTTGCTGTCCGTACCAGTCAAAATTGACTGCTGTTATGGAGCTGAACTTAATGGTCCTTTGATGGCATTAGTTCATTCACTCAATGTAATTGCCAGGTATTGAATAGTCACGTTCTCTAAAGTTATACCTGCTGCATAGGTTTAAGCTGAAATAACGAATAAATTGAATGAATCAGAGTGTAAATATTGCGCTTCCAGAGTGCAAATGAAGCTACCAGAGTGTGAATGTTGAGCTTCCTACTAGATGGGTTGGAAGGTAAATGACCTGGATTCAGCCTTCTATCTAAGATCATAATTCGAGTACGAAATTATCTCAAGGCACGATATGAATATATAGAATAGAGTCTTTAGAAGTTGTTGTATTGTTTTCAAAGCTTCTGTCTTTTTATCAACAGTAAGTATTTCATGATTATCCACCCTACAGAGGGTTTCCTCTGTAGGATGGATAATCATGAAATACTTACTGTTCAGTGTTTTCAGGCATTACATGTGTTTTCCAAGCGCATATCTTTATTTCATGTAAGCAGCAAAAGATTAGTTTACCAGAACCTTTCCCTGAATTATTTTTTCTTTTTACACAGTTGTCCATTTCTGTTGCACATTCAAAATAGCAGGGTGTATAGCTTTTTGCAAAGATGCATTCATATTAAATCCAATTTCAGAAAGCATTTCATATGTTCAATTATTTCCATTTGTATTCTTGTCTCCATTGTATTTATTGCTCATATTTCTTTTGTATTTGAAGTTTTACAGTTAGGAAACACATGACATTTTGAAAAATTCTAATTCAATTTCATTGCAGTTTTTGTATCTAGGGATCTGAGCCATAAAAGTTTTCTTTCTGTTACAATATACAGGGAGTAATATTCTTGACTATAAATTTTGGAACCCATCTTCATGATAAAGAAATGAAGCTATCTTTGAAAGTACTATTCTGTTCAATTCAGATCCTATTAAGTATGTGGAATGATGAAGCTATACAAGCTATTTTTTTAGTCTGGAATTAAAGGCTATTTTATATTCATGCTCTTCTGTCAAACCTAGGTTAATATTTCTGTTTTTGTTTTCTTGCTATTTCATATGATTTGCTATGCTTTTGAGTATAATTTACATGCTCCTCAGTAAAAGAGCTAAACTTTTTACTTAGAAACTGAAGCAAGAGTATCTTGATGTAACTTGGGCTTGATTAAACATGGTTAATAATTTATGCATGCATGCATTTAGTATACATGCATACATGCATGTATCACAACTATCATGCCAATCTGCAGTGTTCTCTTGAGCTTTAACTAAAATTTTATTTCCCATGTTCACATTCTGTTGAAAAAAGGGAGTATTTTCTTGGCAATGTGATAGTCATAGCATTTAGCTATCTTGAGGAAGCAATGTCTTTTATAGTGGATACAGCATGAATTGTTAGAAAAAGACAAACATAATGCTCTATCTAGTTTGAGTTCAATTAACTTCTCAGTGGTTTATTGCTAGTGCTTCTTGATTAGCAATCTATATGAGCTTATCACTGAATCATATGGAATTTAAGGAATAAACAGTGAGTGTTTTGTGAAGCCCATTTACAGAGAATGGAGAATGATGGCCAGTCCAGAAAACATGTTATTGTAGTTTGCTAGTTAGAAGTCTGCCCGAATCTTTGTAAGACTTGAAAGCATGGCTGCAAATGTTTTTTGTTTTTTTATGCTTTATTTATGTGACAATTGATGAATATCTTGGTTATGAAAGAGGCTTTGCACTGCAGTGTCATAAATTTTCATGTTTGTCCAACACTCTCAGAGCATGAAAACCCAGCTGAAGCACAGATTTCTGTGCTTGAGCACAGCAAAATTTATGTTAATTAGATTAAGCCCTACATCATTTGTCTTTAAAAGTGTTATTTAAGCAGATTTTCAAAAAACAAAGCCCATTTTTCTAAGCAGAAACACCTGCTATTGTTTTTGCTGTTGGCATAGAAACAAGATTTTCTCTTTTGCTCTAGAGTCTTTAATGATATATCCTTCCTAAAAGTATCAACTTTCAATGAATCCATTGCCAAAATACTATTTGGAGCTGGGGCGCGCTGGATTTGTTATTTTTGTTTGACTAATTGTCATATGGAAGTGTGTGTGTGTGTTTCGGAAAGTCATGGTGTTACGGCAACTACTATATGCCATCTATTAAGAGGACATGTCTTAAAGCTATGCATTGGTTTTCAAAGTAGCCTTAGCAATTTTTGTAAACGTTGTCGTAGAAACCAACATGTGCGAAAAGACTTCATTGTTATAAGGAATTAAACAATTGCATTGTAAATTCAATAGTGGCTGGTGGTAAATTAAATTTTGATGATAAAAGTATTATTGTCTCTTTACTCTTGCGCAGATATTGTAGCGTAGCCTTTCGCAATATGACTTTATAAATCTTACTTCATAGTTTTAATTGCTGTATTCGACGGCCAATTGGCCGATTAGCTCTCAAAGGTGAACTAAAAGTCTTTGAAATTTACAAACGGCTTTCTTTTTGACGATATTGAAGTGCATATCAGCCACGAAGCCAGGAGGGGTTATATGAGGCATTGCCCACCCAAGTGAAGGTTATTCTCCGCCCTTGCCCGCCCATAGCTCTCAGTCTTGATCATTTGTTATCTTGTTATTGTCTTTTCTACATATTCGACAAAAGGAAAAACTTAGAAAAGGGAGCGAGGTAAGATCAAGTTTGTTGATGTTAGATTTAAAGCATGATAAGTTGTATGATTCGGGGAAAGCAGGAGAAGACTATTTGTTCCATAGTTGAGAAGTTCTTCAAACGAAAGATGATTTGTGAGCCAGAGTTCGTGGATTTGATATCGTAACTTAGACAGGGCGTGATTGGGTAGCGCTTTTGATGGCTCTTAGTGCAGGAGTAGTGTAAACATTTTTGGTAATGGTCCTCCACCACTGTCGATCTTCCATATCTTTTGCCAACAGTCTAGTTTTTGCTGAATCCTAGATTCTTCAGTCTATCCGCTCTGTGGACGGCTTTCCACATCCTCTCTTCCCTTCGAATGTTGAGACTAACAGGTAGGACGTGTAATGAGATGTTGTGAATTCATTTGAGTTTATTTTGGTTCTCTAGAAAAAACGCCAATTTCAAGTTTTTAGCAAAACCTCTAGAAAAAACCAGCTTAGTGTAATATTCTCAAGTTTTTGCCTCGGCTCGGGATATGCTTTAGGTATGCATAAAACTTATCAAAGCAATCCCATCAGTTAATTAGTGCATCCGACAGTCATGTTCTAGGTTAATTCTTAATATTCTGTATGTTAGTAACAAATACGTGCTCAAAATGGCATTTTCGTTTTTGAAACTCGATTCATGATTGTCAAATGTTTTCAATTGGCTTAACGACAAGGCAATTACGGTGACGCGATAATGCTAGCCTGATTCCGTATGCAAGTATTGGAATCCAATAGGATTGAAGAACGAAGATTTTCTTGATTCGTATTTGCGTAAATGTATTCTTGACTAGCTTCTTATTAATTAGTCTCATCCGGGACATTGTTTGATCTAAATTCAATGCCTGTAGAATTATAGTCTTACGCATTCAACACGAGTTACATTAGGCCTAGTTTGTGCTCCGCATTGCTACAGCGAAGTAGGTGCGGCAACTTTGGGGTTTTAGTGCGCAGTTTCTTCTTGTTTAATTTATATTGAAGAGAGTATGCACATGTGGCATTCTTGCTGCATAAGTACTGTAGTTTACTGTAGTATTCAAATTTGGTATCAGACTCTGCATTTATGCATTTTGTTTTGCTACGGCAGTAGTAAGGGAAAGACGTTGGCCTTAGTAGCAGCAACAAGTCAGTAGACGTAGTTATGTACAATGGACGCGGCAAAAGTTTAACTGCTTTGCGAATAGAGAGCTTGTTTATTCGCTTTTCTTGTTTTCCCATTCTGTTCCTGCTCCTCCGCGTTTCATTTTCAACTGAATGGATACCTAGCAACATCATTTTGATCAACAAGAGCATCGCTCTTATCAGCTACAGTATCTATTTGGTATGCTACATCATCACTTTGATCAGGCACATCACTGCTCTGATCAACTGTATCATCACTTTGATCAACAAGCGTATTAATCTTAACAGCTGCATTGTCACTTTGGTGAGGTACATCATCGCTTTGATCAGCCATATCGCTTCTCTGATCACTTTGACCATCACTTTGATCAACACAAGCATCATTCTTATTAGCTACAGTGTCACTTTGGTAAGGTGCATCATCACTTTGATCAGCCAAATCACTGCACTAATCATTTTGATCATCACTTTGATCTACGAGAGTATCACTCTTATCAGCTACAGAATCATTTTGATCAAGTACATCATCACTTTGATCAGCCACATCACTGCTCTGATCAATTGTATGATCTCTTTGATCACTTATCATATCATTTTGACTAACTACATCATCATCTTGATCAACCATATGGTCACTTTTGTAACCCGTATCATCTCTTTAGCAACTATAGCATCTTTTCAGTAAGCAAATCATCTTTAGTAGATTTGAAATGTTTTCTCACGTTGGTATTTCATATTATTAATAGCATATTTCTTATCAACAGCAACTGAAGCATCCAAATCTCGTAAATTTACTAGACGTATTCCGACGGAAAAGAAAGCTTCACCTTGTTTTTGAGTATTGTGATCACACAGTACTAAACGAACTCGAAGCTAGGCCTAATGGGTAAGTGCGATTCACTCAGTTTGATTCATGATTATTAAATGGTATTCTCAAGGGATGCGTAAAGGTGCTACACATCGAAGAATATGGGGCTCCTTCAAAGCATTAGAGTTTTGTGAACGTAATATATCACGCAGAGTGAAGATTGCACAAAACGTTGGCAGCATTATCTTGAATACTTTGGTCCGTCGAAGTACTCACCACAGGTTGCGCAGCAATTTACTACTGGATTATTTCATTGAACCTAATGCAGACCAAAGTACTTGTAAAAGTAGAAGTTGGTCCCTAGAAGTAGTAAAGTAAGTTCCTCATAAGAATTTATGCCTCGACTGGGTAGTTAGGCAAATTGTGTGGAAAAATGATATTTAATGAATGCTAATGCTTTAAAATCATCGTTTCTGGGGTGCTTACAATTTAGCCCAAATTTTGTAATTCACTTACGTATTTTGAGAGCCCCCTGTGGGCCTTAATGTGCCCCCAAACCTCCTAGCTGATAAATGCTTACAACGCATGGTTGATATTAAACATTGGTGCACAGTTTGACGCAAGAATAATTTTGAGCCATAAAGGTCTAAGCATCAGTTATCATCATTAATATAGACTATGTGAAACGATTTTTGCTTACACGATTTTGCTTACACACGTTTATGTTACAAGAAACCGGTTGATATGCGGCCTAATACTAGACAGCTTAAAATTAAAGAAGCTTTTAGAACTATAGCAAAGGGAGCTAAGAAACTTTAGACAAATTGGACATTTAAAGCTACTACCTAGTTCAACTTACAGTTGGACCAAAGCAACGTGAACATGATTTCATGCATTAGATTTCAGCTCGCACTGACGCGTTTTGTTTGTTATAATACTGTTAGTTTGCTACGTTTAAGTTTGTTTACTTTGTTACTACAATTTTGTTCATTAAATAAAGAGACTTTTTAGAAACTTAAGGACTAGAGTAAACTATAGAAAAAAACCGCGCAGTCGTTCTTCCTATGCTACAACACCTGTGCAACCAGGAATTTTCGAAGGCAGGGGTCCAATCCACGAAAAGGGCACCAAAACACTTTTTATAGAAGACGTTTTAAAGAGCAGCCTTCCAATGCTATTTTTCAGATTCATAAGTAGAGGAAATGAAGTAGAAAGGGCAATCTTTGGGATCACGCCTGTTCTATGTTCAGGAAACGCCCTACTTGAATAGAGAGGGCACTACAAAAGAGGACGATTTCTTTCATTTGCTGAAAAGGGAAGGGGTCTAGACCCCCAGGCCCCCTAGTTGCGCGCCTGTACAATACAGCCCTCATTACTATTAAAGAATGAGCTGAATTGAAAGACAAGGAAATTGACAGGGTATCTATTGTAATAATGTTAAGTAGGTATTGCGTGATGGTTGCATAAGTACGGATACGAAGTATCAATTAAGATTCATCAGATTTCGGTTCATATTTTGCATCCTTGCTAGCAAAATAAAGTTTGTTAGTCAGGCTGCTGATTTAGACTTATTTTTTGTTGCTTTGGAAACTCCTGCACCACCTTGAGACCGATGTAAAATGCTTAGTAAGTATGCGTGATGAAGTAAGGTTTTGAAAGTATTGATTTCATAGCCTCAGATTAGCTGGCAGTGGCGTTTCCATGTGAAAGGATCATGTGCTTTTGCAAAATGTTACTTTTTTAGCAGTCTTAGAACATCCCTTAATCCTGTCAAACCAAATCGAGAATCTTCAATCGCCATGTGGACGATTCTTTGGCTTTATGAAAAACGTCGATGAAGAAATGTGGGAAAGGATATTGCAAGTACACATTTTTATAGGAGAAACTTAGCTCAGGCCTAGTACTAAGAGTTTCTTAATTTTTAGCCACATTTTAGTTCTAAAAGTCTCTTAAAAGTGTCTTAAGTTAGCGGACCAAATTTCTGTGAAAGCGTACGCAGAACGTGCACGTAGCAAATTCTTTGTCCTATAGCAAGCAAATGCGTCAGTAAGAGTTAGATTCTAAAGCAACGTCATATTCACATTTTTTGGCATATGTTTACGTTGAATTAGGTATCGATTTCCATGTGCTATTTGTCTGAAGTTTCTTAGCTCTTCCTTGTAGTTCTAAAAATTTCTTAAATTTTAGGCTGTCTAGTACTAGGTTGCTTATGAAGTGGTTTCTTATAAAAAATCGTGTAGGACGGTGGGGCTGCGCAGTAATCTCTTGCCATTTCTCTAGGCTATGTGATACTTTTATGCAACTGGTTAGTGAGAAACCAGCCAACTTTGCGATGTTACTTCAACAGTTTCTCATTCATCTCTCCTTCATTTGATCGTAGTATAAGTTTGTGAACTGCTTTTCTGCTTTTTTCCTTTTGAGATAATGTTGATCATTTGTTGTCTTTATGTAAATTACACGCTTTTTTGTAACAAATTCATCATTTTGCCTGAGCCTCAATTTTCTACACTTAACCCCGAATTTGAGCCTGATATTTTCTTTTGTGCGATTTAGTTTTGCTTTTGAAAATGTACTTCGGCTGGTATGCAAAGGCAATGAATCAAAGCTAGAAAAACTGAAAGAAAACTATATGACCATTTATCGGCGCAATCTGCAGTTGCTAGTGGTTGAAATTTTCAAAACAAAAAATAACCTAATTCCAACATTTAGGAAAAGCATATTTACTAAGTGTGTCTGATATAATTTGAAAATAAAAATCAATTGCAATTGCCGAATTTCAATACCAATGCAATTGCAGGATAGCATTGACAATTAGCGAAGTAGACTATACAATGTTGGATGGCTCATTTGCGTTTACTTCTGATTGCAATGAAAGGTTTTGAATGGAACAAGCACATTGTTTCCAGGGAAAATTTTTTATTTTCTTGGGAAATTTATTTCAGATTCAGTTTATAAGGAAGAGCTTGACATACGTTACAGTTCTTTTGCTGTGCTTGTAGAGGAAGTCTCTCTGAGTTTTCGATTTACAACGTTTTTCTTTATCAGATATTTCCTTCTTTCAGGCTGGAGGATAGATCTGTAAAGGAAATACTCTTGCAGGTTTTGCAAGCTGTGAATTTCTGCCATCAGCATAATGTACGTACCCATCTCTTGTCTTTCTAATACCTAATAATAGAGTGGCATGTTATTATCTGCAACCCTCCTGCTTGTCCCCCACTTGCTTATTCATTTTGCTGTCACGATACAGTATTTGCCGTGTTCAAGCATATCTAAACCGACATGATAGCTATTTGATTTGATTTTTTTTCTTCAGCATGTTATATCAGGAGCAAAAAGAGTTTGTTTTATTCATCCCCATGTTATACTAGCACCAAGAAGAGCGTGGTTCAGAGCAGCACAATTCAAATTGGGACTGCATCATTGCAATTCAAAACAATATACTTGTTATTTCTGTAGTCTTGCACAGCTTTTATGTTTTCTGTAGGAAAATGATCCGTATTTGGGCCCCTGAAGCTAATTCATTTGTTGCAAAAATTGAACTTGAATTTTGTGTTTGTGCAGCTATATGTTTGTGAATTGTGTGCTGTTTCACTCTGTGTGTGACTTTTCTACCTCCCTCTTTTCAGTGCATTCACAGAGATGTCAAACCGGAAAATATTCTGGTAACGAAAGAGGGTATCATAAAATTATGCGATTTTGGGTTTGCCCGTCATTTTAACAGTACGTATCAGATGATGATATTATTAGTTTGTAGACGACGACTTTAGTTAGCTGCTTGTATGTGCATATACACATATGGAGACATTTTTTAGTCGTGGGTATTGTGCATATATTAAATGATTTGTTTAATTTTGCAATACATCTTTCGGATTCATCATCCATCATCAGTACACTCGGGGTATAAAAGTATGGAAACCAAGGGCCTAAAAATTTGTTTTCAAAAATGGCGTCTAAAAGTGTTCAAAAAGCTTGCGATTGTTTCTCTTTGAAATGACAGCTGACGTGACCACAGCGAATTCATATGTAAATAGGCGCTTCTACTTTCGAAACATGCTAGACTTTTTCAGCTATTCTTCTGTAATTAAAAGAAAATAAGTAAATCTAAGCATAACCTAAGATTGTGCATTACCAGACTGCTAAAGAGTAGCAATGAAGCGTTTCCGCTTTATTAGGCTGTCCTATCTTGAAGTTTGAAAGTAAATGGTGCAAAATGTTTACAATATTTATAAATTTTGAAATACTTCGAACTACGAGTTATAATGGAGGAACAAGGGGAATGTGGCTGTCTAAATAATTGTATTGAATTGAGGAGAAAGAGCTGTGTACAAATTTTATAGATAAATGAGATTTTCAATTATGGGTAAGAGAAAATTTGTAGCTTCAAACTATTTTTCCATCAGAGCAAATATCAATACGGCTTGAGAAAAGAATTTTGCACCAATATGGCATCAAAAACTACAAAAAAATTAAGCTATTTGAGAGCACGTTTTTATTTTTTTGAAGGCCATCTTTTCCATACTTTTGTACCCTGAGTATACAGTATATACATGCACATACATACATGCATACTGATGAAGCTACGGCGGAGCGTTTTAAGAGTGGGTTTTAGCATGCGGGAGACTATATTGCATTGGCTAATGTCTTTTGATAATTACCATTTAAGATTGTGCAAAATCATTTAATTTTCTTTTCAATGACACTTTAAAATAGGTAGTCCCTTTGTCAGACTTAATCTTATGGCTTATATTCTATCGTGATGAATTGAAAGAGTTTCTATTTGAACTTTCTCTTGCTGCTAGTGAAAGTTTGAGTGAAAATATGTCCAAGCTTTATAGAACGTCTGTTGGATTCCTAAACAGAAGCCACTAGCAATTTTAGGCCGTAAGAGCCCATACAAATTGCAAGCTCAGTTGGCAAGATTGGCAGAAAGAAAAATGCCTTTCTTCAAGTGACTTCGACAACTCACTTTCTTATACCCACGTGTCTTTCACATACGTCATTACTATACCCACGTGTCTTTCACATACGTCATCACTACGCAATGGTCTCACTTCAATATTTGTTCATTGTTTCAGCTGGAACGGGTGATGAATACACGGATTATGTGGCAACAAGATGGTACAGAGCTCCCGAGTTACTAGTAGGCGATACGCAATATGGACCCCCTGTAGATGTTTGGGCAATTGGTTGTCTGTTCGCAGAATTACTTTGTGGGCAAGCCCTATGGCCGGGAAAGTCTGATGTCGACCAGCTTTATCTCATTAAAAAAACATTAGGTATATTGAAATTTTGCATTTTGAGGTGTTGAAATGATGAAGTTTGCAATTGCTGTCATGCAAAATATCAAGTGAAAATTTTATTAAATGTTTTACTGTTTGCATCATTAATTCTTAATTATTTTCAATGTTATCTTTACTCTCCTAGAGTTTAGCATAACATTTAGGTTTTATTGTGTAATTGTCATTTATACTGAACTTTTCATTCTGTTTACTCTTTGTTCTTAGAGTAAGCGTTCGTCGTAATTTCAAGCATTTTTCTATTTCACTTGCAATGAGATAGACCTCTATGAAATTGTGAATACTTCGGCTTAGGCTGGATCTAAATAATCTAAAATGTTCAAATAGACCAGTGATTTCAATCACGGTTCCCTGGAACCCTGGGGGTGCCGCTAGCACAGTTGAAGGGTTCCGACAGAAGTTATACAAATGCTACGATCGACAGTATATTCTAAATTCCCTGTGCAGATATGGGAACAAGGGTTCCTTGAGCCACTGGAATAGAACCTTGGGGTTCCACTCCACCAGAAAGGTTGAAAACCACTGCAATAGACCATCCCATTCTTTCTCAACCATGATTGCATTGATCCCAAAGAATGGATACTCTACGCAGTTGAAGTATTTTCAATGTTTTAGTTAGGATAGAACAGCACAAAAAAAGAGTCGTAAAAGTATATGGTGACAGTCACTAGTGTTGCAGTTGCGACAAGGAAGTTCTTGTTCCACATGCACGATTGTATATTGGAGAGTGATGCAGGCATACTCAAAGATCTGTTATGAGCTCATAACTGATCTTCAAGTTTGCTCTGTGAAAGTTATGTAGTACTTTGCTTAGAATTATGTTTTGGTGATAAAGGCTGTTACAACTTACGTAACTTATGTCATATAGGCCAATTAAGCTGTTAAAGTCATTAGCACCAAGACAATTTTACGCAAAGTGTTTTTGCAAACTACGAAATTTCCAATGAATACCCTTAGTAAATAGTAATTAGTGAATAAGAATTGATTTTAAATATTAATGATTCACAGCTGGTCTAATAGAGACGCGGTTGTTTTCCTTGATATAATAGAATGTCTTTGCCGATAGTAACGCCCTATAATATTTACTGATATGAATTCGGTCTGGTTGTATATATCATACACAAGCTCAGCGGGCAGTCTCTGAAGTTATCAATGAATGCCTAATGAACAGTCAGCGCAAATATCTGTATTTAGTGTTATCGAGAACCAACAGGTTGTCAGCCGTCGATTAGAACCGCATTAATTTAGCTCTTCCCATCCTCTAGAAAATTTTTACCCGTAGTAATTGTTGAGGATACCGAGGACTTCCCCTATTGTTAAAACCTATCGTTACGCTGTTGAAGTTTAAAGCCAATCATTGGACGGGGAGTCTATTGCCATGCGCGAGCCATGCACTATCCCATTGCACTGCATACAATCAAGCAAGCTGAAATTATGCCTTCTACGCATGCTCTTAGATTCCCTTTGGGGAACGACCGCTACGCGCAATTTATTATTGGGCTTCAAAATTTATAAAATATATATAATTTATTGATTGAGAAGTAAGAACATGAGTTCAGTTATGTGAGTATATAATTAAACTATACTAAGTAGACCTAATTTTGCCATTTACTTAGGGAATCATCATATTGTAAGAAACAGACTGCGGAGGAGAAGGAATTGAGATTTCATTTTAAGGTTTCGTATCCAAATAGCAGAAAAAAGAATAGTTTTATTGGCCATAGTGTACCGTCAGATAGATTATCCCAGTACACCACCTTGACAACGTGAAATGATTTGTCAAGCCCAGTATCTTTTCCTCAGAAACTTTGATTACCCTTTTGAACCCCTACCACCCCCCTCTGACAGCTCCCTTAGGCAGGTAAGTGTAAGATCTATAGTTTCACAATGACACAGATTGTGAGGCAAAATTGGAGGGATTGAAGTCCAGAGGCCTGCATGTTTTTCTGGCTTGGCACTAAAAAACTCAGCAAGGCCATTGTCATATATACATTTGTCATTCCTTTTCTCTTTTTCTTTCCTTCAGAGCTCAATCTTCTATTTAACTTTTGATTTGCATTTTATGCTACAACACGCATAACGTGATAGTAGCTTTTTGTGCTGGAATTTCTCTCGTATATTTGTCATCCACTTTTTCCTTTCATCATGAAATTTCTCCTTATCACACCATACATTTCATTCTAGTTTATCTCAGCATACGTCATTGTCCTAACGAGTAGGGCAGCAATGAAGACGATCTCAAATTTTTGAATTTATTCCTTTCAACTGAATTGAGTCTATCTTACGGAATTTGAAATGTTTAGAGGGTTAAAGCTTAGAGGCCCCCGAATAAAATCTGTATACTTCTCTGGCTGGCACTGGAACGCTTAGGAACCCATTCTCATATGTAGCAGTCATTTCTTTACTCTTTCTTTCCTTCAGAGCTCAATCTTTCATTTCCTTTTAGTGCACATCTTTTGCTGCAACGTGTATGCTTAAGGGTAGCTGTGCTTGAGTTGCTTTTGTGGATTTTCAATCCACTTTTCCTTTTTTCATGCAACCTCTTCTTATCACACCATACATTTCATTCCAGTTTCTTTCAGCATACGTCATTGTCCTAACGATTAGGACAGCAAAGCATACGATATCCCATTTTTGAGTTCATTCCTTTGAAATTGAATTTTGTCGATATTTCAGAAGTAACAACGTTAATGTTCTGCTTTGTTCCAGGGGATCTTATTCCAAGACACGTTCAGATTTTTAGCAGTAATGCATTTTTCAGAGGAGTATCTATCCCTGAACCCCACAGAGTGGTAATACCCCTTTCTTTTGCTCCTTATTTTACAATATTACTGTTTATGTTTATTCGTTATTTTTCATCCCTCGATGTTACTGTTTTTACTTTTGAGAGTTAAAGCTGTCTTTCCTATTGAAATCATAGTAAAAATGAATTTTGATCATTTACTAAGAATTTTCAGTTTGGTACCTACGTGTTTTAAAATCAGTTGGTTGAATGTCGAGGAAGCGCATGCCTTCCCAAAGAGTATGTTATGGGCCCATTCCATAAAATGTACCGTCCGGAACACATTTATTTTGAGTAACTACATATCACCCCTTGATCAACTCCTATCTAGTATATTACAATATCCTTTGCTTGCCACTAACCAACAACCAGCATATATCAATCATTCAAAATATTGCTTTACTTTCACGTAGCAAGCGAAAAAACTCTTTGAGTCTCGTCCGAAACGTATGGAATGGCCCTAAGACTGTGATAAACTGAATAAATAGGTATTGGAAGCTACTTGAACTTAAAACCTCCCATACTTTAAAGAGGCCATTTTTTTGTAGCGAAATACACAGAAACGAGGCTTTTGCAAAAATGAAGCGTAATTTCTTCTTTTCTGTTCTCAACTTCCAACAGACGACTACTTTCGATTCATCGTTTACTGCAAACTACACTTGTTTTTTCAACTCGCTCTCCTCTCAACTTTCTCTCTTTTTTCTTTCTAAAACTAGTACAAGATACACAATACACCGGTAAACCATTTCTGTAGTGACGTTAATTATTATGTGGCATACAATACAGTCTGTTACCAGTGGTTGTACAATTTTTCCAATAGAAGGACTAACTAAAAACCATTACCAAGAAAGACATGGTTGCATCGAGTTTCACGAAAAGACTTAAAATACCCAATGTTGGGGCTAGGAGTTTGTTCAAAGCATTTTCTAGAAGTTACAAAACCATTGGTATACGCTAGAGTCCGTTTCCAGTCTTCTCTAGAGACTTTGTCATTTTGTTCCTATCTGTTTTAACATTTCTACTCCACGCACAATGTTGCAATCGACTAGGTAGGCCCCATCGATATCACATCAAGCTTTCTAGATTTTGCTGCTCCAGAAGCACATTTCCCTGGACAATGGATTTTCTAATACAAACATGCCTCTAAGTTTTTCGTTCTGTAGCTGCCATGTGTATTTAATTCTGACTCTGATTTATTTCATTAGGAACCACTGGAAGCGAAATTTCCTAATATTTCACCCGAAGCTCTCAGTTTTATGAAGGTATGTTTTCTTTATTTTAACTTTTTCAATATCAAGTTGGGGGGGGGGGCTGGGTGAATGTAAT
>WIPJ01067708.1:48699-96146 GCA_018155075.1 Cassiopea andromeda
TACTAATAATGATGATGATGATGATGATGATGATGATGATGATGATGATGATGATGATGATGATGATGATGATGATGATGATGATGATGTTGATAATGATGGTGATGATGATGATGATAATAATGAAGATGATGAGACCTAAATCAATAACTGGGAAGGGACTCTGGTAACTGACGAGGAAAATTCAATGTTGCAGCTTTTTCTGTTGTTTTGGTGTAGTTATTTTTTATCTGAAATGAGGTTCTGCATGCAGGAACAAAATGGTAGCCTGTTTATGAGCATACAATCAGAATCTCTTCTGTAAAATCCATTTCATTTTAATTTTAATAAGGAATAAACTACATTTTTAGTTATTTTTTTCTTTTAGTTATTTCTTTTCGTTTAATTCCTCAAACAGGACTCTAGAAACAACAGTGCACTATTGCACAGATAGACTTTCCTATATAAAAATTCGATTTTCTAAAAAAAATTGCTGGCAAAATAGCTTGGGGGCTGGGTCCGCTGAACCCTCTAAGCTTCTAAACATTGTGACAACGACTACTGCTTACGATGGAAATTTGTGATGAGATTTATTTTTGGAAAGGAAATCAGACATGCGCAGATGTTGCACATTTGTAAATACTGCAAAAACTTAGATCAGCCTCTGATTGAACCAGCTAGTATATACCTTATCATCAATCAAATCAACTTTGACGAAAAAGTACTGAAATCAAATTCGTGTTTACTTATAACAAATTAAATCAGCGATAGTCATGGTGCGATAAAATTTGTTGTTAATTTATTTTCCACTCTTTATCGTTAGCACTTTTATGGTAAGTTGGCTTGCTGCAAGGCGCGTCGTCTATGAATATTCTTAAATAAAATGAGTTTCTACGCACGATGACGGTAAATACTGTCATCCACAGATGGTTTCGAAAGGTCAGGAATAACATCAATGCATTGCATTCTTTGTGGAAGTGACCGAATGAATCTAATCGGCAAATCAAGTACAACCTGCAGCTCATTAACGCATTCAAAAAACCTAACAGTTTGTCAATTCATTAAATGGTATTCAGCATAAATTGACCCTTGCTGCGTTTTAGCATTGTCACTTCATGCTTGAATGATGCAAACAGAATAGAAAGTAAGAGAAGTCAGAGCAGAAGCCACGGTAAGCGTGCATTGGATTGCCTTACTTGCACTTTTCTGTTTTCATTCCCAATCCAACCCAATCCAACATATCCAAGAGTGAAAAGCAGTTGTCTGCACCCTCATACTAATGGCAAGTTGCAGACGACAGTTAGTGTAGGGGAGTATCCAAAATTTATGAGGGAAAATGGGAAAATTTAAGTGAAATTTAGGGGAAACTTTACTTCCATCGTAGGGGAAAATAGGGGAAATTGAGCATGCGCTGTAAGGAAAAGAGCAATTCTAGCGTTGCAGCCCTGTATACGTGTCAGTGAAAGTAGTCATCATTTGAAGTCGTTCATGCGGAGTCGTTACGTGTTAAGTCCTTAATGGGTGTTGTATTCTGAGATCGTTACTTGAAGTCTTCAAGAGATAAAAGTCGTCAGTAGCAGTAGTTTGGAAGAAGTGAATATTTTGAGTCGTGATCGGAGTTGCTGTTAGAAGAAGTTATTAGTCGAAGTCGTTTGTGTTGTCCCTGGTATTAGGCCATATTTGGAACATGGAAAGTCGTTTCTTTTTATGAATATTTTTGAGATCTTTACGCATATAGTAGTGTTTATGCTGGCTGTTCTAGCTTTGTGGCCGTAAAACACAAACAGTTTTACAAATGGTGTTTCATTCTCAATTATTCCATTGGCCCACTCCGTATTGCGACGCTTGATGAATGTTGGTGTGTAATAGAGCTGGGCGTTAAAAAGAAGAAATAAAATTCTTAAAAAAGCCCACTATTTATAAGAAGCATCTATGTTTCGGAAAAATATAACCAGCCAGTTATCCAAATGCTTTTTAGAGATGGTGCTTCAAGCTCTGCAAAACTAATTGCCAGACTGAATCGAAAACGTCCACGAGGCAACACGTATACTGCCACAGGGAGGTAAATGTTTATTAAATTCGTCACGGATCATACTGTCACAAGAAGGGGATTCAAAGCATACATTGGAGAAAGTTCATAAGATCGCATATAGATACAGTTATACCTTTTTCAATTTGCTAAGGAACAGAATGTGCCAGTATGGAATTTTTTTCTGTGCACGGGACTGTGCACATATTGACTTTTTCTGTGCACAATGCTGTGCACAAAAAGGGTGTGGTTTTGTGTAAAAAGGCGTGGCGTATTTTGATAAAAGGCTTGGCATCCTAAAGTTTCACTCCGCTTTTTATTGTGATGACCAGTTAAGAACTTGAGAACCCAGCGCAGCGCAGACTTTCCATTTGTAGTAATCTATGACTCGATTTGAAGTCTTATCCTACTTCTAGTTTTTCAAAAGCAGAAATTTGGAAAAAAGGTTATACACAAACGTAGTCTGAAGAGATAATTGTAGAGATAAATAGCATTCTTCACTTAGTGTTTTATTTTTTCTTGAGGCCCCCTGAAAGCAAATGTTGGCTTCTCTGTTGTTCAACTGGCAGCTGACTTCAAGCAAACTAGGCTGCTTAACAGTGCCTAGCAATTTTCACATTTATAGAATATTCAATGCTATTTTAACGCTTTGCTTTACTTAAGTATCTCACGAGATGCACGTCACAGAATTGCTCTGCTTTCTGAGATCCAATTCAGGAAAAGTTCTTACAGTTAAGCTTCCAGCACCATCATATATAAAAACTTTCTTTCATCACTACACATTGTTCTTAGTAAGAAAACCACTTTTTTGGCTGGGCCTCAATTGTCTTATATGCTATTCTTATATAAGCGACGACTCAACTACTCAGCTGCCTCTAAAATAATTTTTCTTCAAAAACCGCCACTGCTACTCTTTCTCTTTACCAATAGTCTGAAGTGTAATGACGGATGTGCTGTTGGGGGCGTGAAGGTTCGTCGCCTCCCCCCCCTAATGGAAAGCACTTCAGCACATATCTCCAAGGGTAAGGCAAATTTTAGAACTTTTATCATGAGGGCCTATATAAAAGAGCTCCATCCAAAGATTTTTAAAGGTAAAGTAGAACTGCACATAAAATCCAGTGTTGCTGAACTAAAGAATTAGATCCTGGTTTTAGGTGGGAAAATGAACTACCTTCTTTTAGTTAAAAGGTTAGATCTCACAATTTCATTTCTAGGTGTCGTGAACGTTGTAAAAGTTCACAAGGAACAATGATTATGTAATTCAGAATATTTGGACTCCCGTTTACTTTTTTCACTTCTGCTGAGTAATAGAAATTCATTGCCGACGCAGGAAATTTTTTTTAAAAGAAAATCCTTATTTTGCCTGAGCCTCAATTTCTTAACTTATCCCGAAATTGAGCCTGAGATTTTCTTAAATTTTTCCTAACTTTCACTGAAATAAACTGGCTAGAGTGGTTTACACTTTCTTTAATAATATTATATGCTTGAATTTGAATTCCATCTTTAACATTTTCAATGCAATAACGACGAAACACCGAATTTTGGCCTATAAAAACACTCAATTTTGGAAACTGAGCCTCGTGATTTTCTTACGACTTTCTTAAGATTTTGACGATTTGAGCCTCATTTTCTTATAAACTTTTTCTTATAAAAAAGCGTGCATTTAGCCGTCAGCATTATGTATTCTTTAAAGCATTACGCATCGTATTCTTCCATCTATTACGTATTCGTTAATTAACCCCTCTATTTGCGTAGTTAGCGATTTGTTATAGCTTACTCATCCTTGATTTTAGCTGCGTCAGCTTTTTAAATAGCTGTAATTAGTGCTGTTAAACCAGTAGAAATAAGTCTTTTTGGAATGAGTACAAGCGAAGTACACAAAATCAAAATAGCAGAAGAGACTCTTTTCTTGAACTATTTATCGGCCGCAACACTAGGTGTGTTTCGCCTATCATTGCACAACTAGCTATACAATTTTTACTGATATTCACTTTCGTACATGCTCTAGTTGTTACTTAATAATTTTTTAGCTGCACAGTTTCTTCATTTGAACTGCACAAATTTTTTCAGAACTGCATATTTTGTTTGGAACTGCAAGTTAAAAAGCCTTACTCACAACCCAACAATACAAAGCTTCAATATTTTATGTGATTTGTCCTGTATTGACTTTTATCAAATATTTCATGATTCTAATCTTGTATTGAAAAATTCGGTATATATCCTTTTGCGCTTCGCTTGCAAGTATAGTTCAAGGATGGAATTCGATAAGGATTCCATAGTACAGTATTGGTAGACTTTTGAAAGAAAAAGAAGGAAATTGAGGCTTTTGTGGTCAATAGGAACTACCATGCAAATAGGAAGAAAGTCATTGCTGCACATCTCATGAATTTGAAAGATTTTATATAAAGCTCAATCTACGTGATAGCATGGGCGTAGGAGGACTTCAAATTTAGGGGGTTGTAACATTTCTGCCCGAAGAAGTAAAGCGATCAGGAGAGCAGTTAGAAAAGTTGCCCGAATTTCCTATTGTTCTTTCAGGAAAATTACCCGAATGCATCGGATTTCTGCCGAACTAAGGGGGGGGGGGCTACAGCCTCCTGCCCACCCCTTCTCCTCCGTTTATGGGTGATAGTTATGTTGGATACACTTCTCTCGTATTATGATGCTAAAGTCTGTTTGTTTTGAATTATTTACTGCTTGCATCAATATACTGAGAATTGAGATTACTCTTAATTAAAACATTTATTGCACAAAATCTCTCTTTTATTCAGTAAATACCTGCAAAATAGTAAGTCAGATCTATCATTATTGGCGTAGCTCGTGATAGCACCAGAAAGTGAAGGTTTTTGTTGGTCATGTATTATAATACAAGTAGCTCTCTCTAAAGCGGACATCGTCGGTACTTTGAAGAAGTGTCCGCTTTAACGAGGTGCCCCTTCAAGAGAAAGTAAAAGCGGTCAAATTCCAAAGTCTGTTTTTATGTATCAAAAATCAATATTACCTTGTCTCCTTGTGATAGCAAACACAAAAAAAATTCTCCCTGATCACTAATGGTAATAGAAGTTACTACAATCTTTAGAGAGTCTTATCCTCGCCTTCTGGATAAATTAAGAAAATTGAGGCTCAGATAAAGTGGTTTAATACAGAAAAGCATGTATTTGGGCTCTTATTAAAGAAATATTTGCAGCCAAGGAGAAAAACAACTAGCCATTAGTTATTATGGTTGGGGTTGAGTAAAATTGAGTTGATTCTGGAGGGTAGTTCACTCCATGACAATTTTTAGCGTGAACAAGAATGAAAAAACGTCTGCTGAAGGTATCCTAGGATCATTTAATTGTTCATGGATCTAACAAGACAGGAACCAGCGATTGATCAAACCTACCATGCATCCAAGGGCCTTACAATCTGCAAGAGAGAAACATCTTCGCTGTGATATGTGAAGAAGAGGCAGTTGGGCACATTCCAGTGAATATAAAACAAAAGGTGAAACTAATGCTGTAGCTTGGTTTTAGCAAAAGATTTACAAAATATGCAAGATTTTGCAAAAGTTTAATTGCTCTCAGCTGAAAATAAAATTCTCGAAAACGAAAGCAGCTAGAGGCGTAAGACTTGACATTCAATGTACAGAATGTGTTGTAACCAATTTTCTTAGATATTTCTCCAAATCATTGCTTCCAAGAAAAGTTATTATATTAGTGTCCGCTTCAAAAAGATGTTTTATAAACTTAGAACAAGTAAATAGTGTTTGCTGTCCTATTGGAATTGGCAGGGACATTCAAAAGATGTCTGTCTTAACGAAGTGTCCGCTTTATAGAGGTGTCCGTTAAGAGAGAGCTTAATTAATTTGCAACATGTACTATCTTCCCTATCGAATGTTATCTACTTCTGATAACCTTCATTTTATTTTAAAATATTTATGTATGATGGCCCCTCAGACCTTATGTCTGCTTTACAGGGGGCCATGTTCTCAATTTACAAAAATGCCACTTGCAAGAAATATATATGTACCTATATAACTATATGAAGTTCACATTATGTTTTACTCTAAAATAGTGCTGAAATATGCGAAAATATATAGTTAAAATAGATTTTCTCATTTTTCCCACAAGGATGGCATTTAATGTGCTGCTAAATGACCAAAAAGTCGTACAAGTACTGAATTTAACTGTTAAACTCTAAAATTATTACGAGTAATATTTGCTGTTACACTAAAGGAATCGATTAGATTCCTTCATACTGCGACGTCAAAAGACCACAATGATTTGCAAGTTGTCACCTTTGGTTGTTAAAAATTCAGCCGGATTGGTATCATTTGACTAATAGCGGAACAAAAAACACGCCCATCATTTTACAATTCTGCAAGTTTCAACATGCAAGCAGAAAGATGCATGCAAAATAGTTTAAAAAATTGCAAAGGAAGACATTTTTCTGTCTACCCGGATGCAAGTCATTCTTGGAAACAACAAAATACCGCAAGTATACCCAAGGTATTTCCTAAATTAGAAGCCAGAGGCGTTGCGAGAATCTATAGTTATGGAGTGTGCAAAGTTGACTTTACTTGATTTTACGTGGTTAGTAAGCTGTCTTATTATCACCGATCACTATTCACTCCAATGTTTTATAGCTATATTCTTTAGCTATTTATGTGCGGTAGGGGCAGGATGGCAAGCACGGCTATCGAAAACATTCATTGTGCTAGATGTTCTCTCATATCTAGTGTCTGTTATAGGGCCTACCATGATTGTGCACGAAAAAACTTTGAAAACAAAGGTTCTTAGATGGATGGAAAACGCTATTTTGATTATAGTTTTTGCAAATACAGTATTGCATACTAGAGCCAATTTACTAGTCTTTTAAGCAGAATTTAAAGGAAGTAAGCTAGACATTCTCTCGTATACAGAATCTACTACAGGACCCAGTATGGTTGGACCCGGAGAAAAATGTTCAAAGTAAAAGTTCTCCGATGGCTGGAGAACGCTATTTTGAGATTGGTTTTTGTAAATAAAATACTTTATAAGAGAGACATTTTGCTAATTCTTTAAGCATAAATTACAGAAGTGTGTTAGGCATTCTCTCGTATCCACAGTATACTGTAGGGTCCACCATGGTTGAGCGTGGAGAAAAGTTGTTCAAGTAAGGTTCTCAGGTCACTGGAAGAAAACACTATTTTGATATCGGTTTTTCTTTAATTACACGTTCTTTCAATTGTTGTACAAGCATTATGCAGCCTTCACCTCTTCAGAAAATTACCTGATTTTGACTTGCAATGACCCACTTTTACCTGAGTTTCCCAAAATGCAAAAGTTGGGGGTGTTACACGCCCACACTCCGTTCGCTACGTCCCTGACTAGCCATTCTCAGAGTAGTCCAGTGAATCCTTTGAAATTCAACGCACTTCTACAAACTTCTGTACTGCAAAAACATTTTAGATACCTTATCCTCGTTTTCATTTTTATGTTTAAGTAGCGCATGCGCAAAGTTTCACCTGATCTGTACATGCGCAGAGTTGCCCTTTCACCTATTCCCTATTGCGTGATGCTGTCATGGTTACTATGGAAGAGAGCAAGTTCAGTATGGGTTATAAAAATCTAAGAGAATCATTTCTATATACGAAGGGAAGTTTGTGAAGCATCAAAGACATAAAATGGGGAAAATTGGTAGAAGGATCTATGATTTCTGCGTATGGAACGAGAAATCGTAGAAATCAGCCACTGCGACTTCACTAATTTCGGCTAGAGTATGCAAAGAAGCACTTTTACTTCTCTGGTGTTAAATTTGGAATAATATTCCAAACAAAGTTCGAGAACAAGAGTCACTCGCTCGTTAAAAAGGCATTCAAAAAAGCTTCAAATAGTAGAAGAGGTGCCAGCTACCCCTGATTGGGAATTGTTTACTTTTAGTTTTGAACCATTGTGACAGCTGATTTTACATTGTCCCATGCAGAGAGATGCATAATTTTAGGTAATCCACATGCTGGTAATATGAAGAAAGCTTCAAAAGAAAGAGTTTTAGAATGTAAATTCTGAACCAATAGGGCACAAACCCTAGGTATAATTTCATTTTACTTGCTCCCTTTTTTGCCTTTATGGTCATTCACTTCTACAATGTGGCCATCCGGGTCTCTCTTTCCTAAACTTCTCCTCAGAACCATTGCCAATAGGTATTGACTTTAGGCCTAACAGAGGACACCAAAAATGAATAGCTTCCCGATGCAATTCTCGTTGCCAGACTCAAAATATGCATGAAGATGCAGATATTTGTATTCAAGCTTGAATTTTTGAAAGCACTGCTCTTGACATGCCATGGAGTCTCTTAAGGTTTGCATAAAAGCCATGAATTATGACTTCTTGCTACCAAGATCGACAAAGTTACATGTAGGACACAGCCTTTACAACATTCTCCATCTGCTCATACTCAAGTTAGAGATGCATAGCTCATAAAATAGTTTACACAATTCTGTAAGTGCTTTGTGACTTTTGAGATTTTGTGAGTCATATGTTTTTCGTGTTTTTGTGATTCCTTGTGATTTTCATGACCTTCATGTTTATTTGTAATTTCTGAGTAATCTTTAGCGATTTTTTGTCGCTTTCATGAGATTTGTGACTCTAGTGATTTTCGTGATTTTTCGGTGATTTTGTTTTGTCTGATTTTCATGAATTTTTGTGACTTTTGTGATTTTTGTGAGTTTTACAATGTGTAAAAAATTTTTCAAATGATATTCCCTTTCGGATTTAGCTATTCAGTTTGGAAAATTGGATACGCATTTTTTATAAGAAGCCTGGCCTAAAAGTAAAATCTTAATTTTTGCTTATATTCTAGTCCTGAAAGTGTCTCAAAAGTTTCTTAATTTAACGAACTAATTTCCAGTGACAATGTAAACAAGACGTTGATATAGCAAGTCATTAGTGCTATAACAAACAATATGCATCAGCTTGAGTTAAAATTTAAACCAACGTCATGTCCGTATTGTTGCTGGTTCAACTGTAGCAATTTGTCTTTTAAGCTTTTTGGCTCTATCATCATAGTTCTAGAATTTTCTTGAATTTTATGGTGTCTAGTTCTAGGTTGCTTAAAAACCGTTCTCTAATAAAAAATGAAACTTGTAGATAAATTCTAAACTGATACATTTTATGTGTGCTGAAAATATGACTACTGAATGATCCAAAAGGTAATTTGTCAAAATAAATCTGTGCTGGGAAGCTGACAGCTTCAGCACATGACATTTCTTGGTTGTCTATGTGCAGTGCTATGGGCTAAAACAATAAGGGATGTCTAGGACTAGGTTTGTAGCATGTTGCTTTTTATAAGAAAAAGTAAGTCAGCTTGCAATCGAACCATCAATAGAAAATGAAAGGTATTTTCTTGTTAGTATCATGATAGATGTAATCATTTGATTTTGCAATTACACCGAAAAACAGATAGCTCGTTACAATGTCATCAACTTTCACCAATGCATCTGCGCCAGTTCGCCTTGCTGCTCTCCAAGAACACTGTTGGTGAAGCCATAACAACGCCCATATAGAAGCATCCCTCGTAATCATGCATTTTGCAATTCATTAAGATTAGAGAGCCAGTTAAGCAGGAAAGACTGGATTATAGCTCCCACTTTTTTGACAGGTAAAGTATTGCCTTTGAGGAAGCAAGAACACAATTGATACACCATACTGAGATATTGGGTGCTCCCAGGAGTGATTTCTAGTGGGGCTCAGGGTGGCTGAGTCCCCGTGTTACAATTACTGTTCATTTTGGATGGCTCAGCCCCCCTAGAAATTCTTGTTCTGGCCTTGCTTTTCAAAGTGTATTGACCTTGCTTCCAGAGTGCTTTGTATTGCTATAGTCAATTATACACTGCTAGCATAATATCTGCATCTTTGAAAATATGGGCGTGGTTCAAACTAGACCACGCCCAAAATGTGGGCATGGTCGCACCTAGAAATCACCACTGGATGCTCCCCACCTCAAAGTATGTTCCTCTTCTCTTGTCATGCACAACATCTACCACTTTTGACGTAGCATCGAGGATCGTGTGATGAAGAGTTTTTTGAAACCAGTGGAGGACTGAAGGAACCGGGGGTCATGATCCTAAAAAAAGAACTCACCATGCGAGTTTTAGCGCTAAAATTTGACTCTGTTCATTGCCTTCAAAACATCAATATCTCATGGAAAAGGTTGCCCCATAGTTTTACGTGTGTGACCGATCACCTGTGAGGCCAAATCATAGCAGGACGTTCCTCAAGCCTCCACCACAGATCCGCTCCTGCTAAAAAACTTATGCACTTACGTGCTTTGATGAACTCAGAGGAAAAGTAGCGGGTTTGCCGCAATTCTGCCCTTAGCTTCGTAAGAGAGCAACCAAAGAGAATTCTTCTGTATAACAAGCATTTCAATTGTAGAGCTCACAGGAGCTCTTTTCGGTGAATTTATTTAGTAATCCAAAGAAATTTATCTTGAATGTAAACTTGAAAGGCTTAGGTTGGATTTCAAACCTATGCATGATTTGACAAACGGGATTCACTAATCAAACACAGGGATGTTGAAACTACTTGGAAGGGCTTGGACAGCAGGGTCAGGAGGATAAGCTCTGAATTCTGTTTTTCTGTGTTGATTACAGGATCACTTCCAATGACTTTCGAGTGCAAAAAGATGGAATGTGGCCTTTTGTGGTACCTCATGTAGCATAGATCAAAAAAGGGCTTTGCTCCATCCGGCTCCCCGGGTTCCACAACCCTGATTCAAACATCATTCTATTATAGCAATTTGAATACTCACATAGATTTTGGTAACGATGATGGTTGCTAATACTTATCAATTATCAGACTAATTTGCCTGCAATCTCATTTCATTTGAATAGTTTATGGAGACTATGGCTTGAAAACTCAGTAGGAGTCGTTGACTCCATAATAACCAATGCAATATGGCCACCACGATCTAATTGAAAGTAACTGAATTAGAGGTAAATTACAAAAAGGATGACTTAATCTATCACATGGCATGATTACACGGTGAAAATAGAGAAAACCTTATTATTTGAATTGATTTAGCATTCTCGGAATTTTAATTATAAATAAATCCTAAAATATTTTCTATACACTTGGCGTGCTTTCGCTGTCAGACGTGGTGTTCTATTGTACTTAAGTCTTGCGTTGGGCTTTTCCAGCACTAAATGCCGGTAGGGCATTTTTCAAATTCCTTCCTTCTCTGAATGAATTATTTTCTTAGCTTAAAATATTATCAAGCAAGTTGGTCTTTCAAATATGAAAAATTCCCAAGAACTATTCAGGTTTGAATTTTTATATCAATCTGTTGTCTATTCAAACATTTTTTTCTAAATTTCTCCTTTAATTCGTAATGATAAAACTGTATCTCTTTTTAAAACGATATTTTAGAAATTTTTGCATTTATACATCATTGTAGCTAGTACTGAGTTTATCTTCAATCAATTAAAATAAAGAGTAAGAATAAAGCGTTAGTAAATGACGTACTCTGAAGTCATCATCTAGGGCAGTGCTCAGCAACCGGTGTGCCACGAGGCGATGCTGGTGTGCCGCGAGGCGATGCTGGTGTGCCGCGAGGCGATGCTGGTGTGCCGCGAGACGGTGCTGGTGTGGCACGAGTCGATGCTAATGTGCCATGAGACGATGCTAGTGTGCCATGAGACGATGCTGGTGTGCCGCAGAGTAGCTTTAACCTGTTCCTTTTTTCACAAAATACATGCAAATTTGATTATTTTACCCCAGTTTTGCACAACTGATATGTGCAATCAAGGTTTTTCATCTTTACTACTAATAAAAAATATCTAAACAGATAACTAAATAATTACTAATCAAAAACAGGCAAAAATATCTCATTGAAGTACGAGCCTAAATCACATCGTTTTTCTGCATTTCTTGTGCCTTTATGTAAATTTTTTGTTGCTTTATGCCGCCGAATTCGGCAAGTTCGTTGAGTGTGACGTGATTTGGAAAAGGTAGCGGAGCACTGTTCTAAGGAAGTGATTTCATGCTTGAGAGAAAATGCCCCCCTGGGTATCAACTCAGACCCAAGAAAGCAGTGCTCCATAATATGTTAAATTGCCACTTTATCACTTTGCTGTCCCTTTAAAGCACTCTTTCAAAGGGGGTATACGCTCTCAGCTTTCCAGCCAGCACCCCCACTGACTTCGCTCCCTACACTACCGCTCGATTGAAAAACACAGAAGCATAACTGTCAACAATCTTTATGCATACTGTAAACGCTCGAGTTGGCCACCTCGAATAAGCTCCCTCCTCGAAGAGCTAAAGATTATCAACAAGCACCCCTCGAATAACCCCCACCTAAACGTGTGACTGTAACTATTTGAGACTTTATTGGTGCTGTATAGGGTTACGAAAGAAAGCAGCCATTAATGAAGGAAAAATCGTATGTACGTTAGAAAACACTCTATTGCTTATATTTGTAGCATCAAAATGTAGCTTATTGGAAGAACCATTTCAAATGAAATATGACCAACTACCAGAAGCAAACTTTAAGCCTCCCTAGAATAAACCCCATGCAAAAATCAAGAATAAATAGCCCCCCAGGGAGGCTTATTCGAGGATTTACGGTGCATAAAGCCGTACATAGAAATGCAAGGGAAGCTGTTAACCATACAAATGAGGACGCATTTGTGACTGGAGAGCTTAATATCCACTCTTACAGGGTGTGCACAAGCAGTAGCGACTTAGTAGGGGGCCGGGGGGCCGTGGCCCTCCAGTGAAGCGTTTTGAAGGGGCGCTGGAGAAGAGAAAGGGGCGCTGAAGCAAACAAAAGTAACGTGAAAATAAAAAACAATTAGTGTAAACATGGAGGTGACCAACGTATTCCATCTATGAATGCACAAGGGCATATTTACAGCTTCTGGATGGAACTCATTTACAAACATGAATTCCAAAATCTGGCAATGACGCTACAGTTGAATTTCAAAAGAGGTCTTTTGGCGAATATCCTAATGACGAAGAAGTGTCAGGCCAACGTGAAACAAACATGAATAGCAGATATAAGGTCTAATGTACTGAACCACCCAATTCAAAATAGATTGCGATGAGGACATGCATTCCATCGCTGAATAGATATCAATGATGCACATAATGTTTGTACTACCTGTCAAAAGGGTGTTTTCCGACGTTCCAAAAGGGTGTCACCTCAAAAACTTTTTAGCTCGCTTGTTTGCAACTTCTCTCTTGCGTCAGTGATGCCCTCAAGTTATAGCTTATGCAACTTACTTAATCTTGTATGGGCTTTGAGGGACATGAGTGTCTACTCGCAGCTAAATTATTTGGGTGTTTTCATTTTGCACTGTTTCGTGACATTCAATGGTAAATGATGTTGATTCAACCATAGTACCAATAGTGACTGTGAAGCAATTATCAATTACAAAAGTTAGCTCTTCATGAGAGGGCACTAGTGAGTTAATGCCAAAAATACCCAGACCACCACTGGTGGAGGGAGCACTATCAAGCGATCGGGGCCCCCCGAACCAGAAATACACGCTTTTTATTTTATAAGGAACCTAGCTCAAGGATTAGTTCAAAAAGTTCCTTATTTGTGGGTCTCTTTTTATCGAGGTCTAGCACTAAAAGTTCCTTAATAGTTCCTTAATTTTCACTGCACATATATTGCCATAAAACCGGTACAAACATAAGGAAAAATCAATATTCTGAGTTTTACTGTTTATTTTGGCTAGAACTCAAGATAAAAAGCACAAATAAGGTAGGAAAGAGGTTTCATAAATGTCTCTATGTAAGTTGCCAATGGAACCGGCTTCCTAATTCTTCATTATTTGCAGTTAAAAAAATTTTTGAAATTGAAAAGTTCCTTGGATTCTTCTCCATTAGTAGTATAAGCTCCTTAAATATTTTAGCCGTCTACATATAGGCTCCTTATAAAATGATTCAATATAAAATGAAAAGTGTGTAGCCAGGCCGCTACTAGGCACAAAATCCCTTTAAAGCTATGCAATGAGAGCATTGATAGAAATCCTAACGTAGGATAGTTTGAATTTTCAACACTGATGGCGCCAAGGAAAAAGGCTAGGGCTGCATGTCAACGAGGGTTAGTATGTCTCCCATATATCTGGAAAAACAAACGTACGCTCGCTGCAACAAATGAAAATTGTGAAGGCCTGCATTAATGTTTACTTTCGTGCACATCCCAGACCAAATACAGCTCACAACTTTCCCATGTGAAAATTAACTAATTTTGCTTAATAAATCTTGAATCATATATTTGGTGTAGATTTAGATTTATCTTTAATGGCTTAAAAGTCCCATGGGTGTAGACTTCTTTGCCTATCATAGACTCCCTAGGAATTATGGGATATGAACAAAACGAGACAGCACGTGCCTCCAACCGCACTCAGAAATGTCAATGTGAAGTGGTATAGATAAAAAGGATCACAGACTTGTCAACTCTTTCAGTTTTGCCCGGAGACTCCCAGTTTTGTCCACTTTCTCCTGGTTTTATAATTTTTCTCTCGGTTTTGAAGACTTTGTCTACCAGAAGTCAATTGATCCCTATTGATTTCTGGTAGACGAAGTGACGGGGACGTGTCCCAGTCATGTCGGAAATGCTACGGCGACATTGCCGATCGAGAATATGTGGTTTCCATTAAGAAAACTGTCCCAGCCGCGGCAGGGATACGACGGCGATGCATCGGGGGCGGGGAAATGAAGGAGACCACACTTCAACCTTTTTCATCGGGACGACAGGGAAATGAAGGAGACGTCGGAGACTTCGGTGTAACACTAGTTTTTGTATCATCGCAAGCGTCCCAGCAGCATCGCCGGTCCTCTGCTGGGACACGCCTACGTGGCTCACGAAGATATGGAAACCAAGTATTGCATACTTATCTGCACCCTCAGAATAACTCGGGAATCTTCCACAATTCTTACTGAATATTTACTTTGAAGAAGATTCTTACGAATTCGAAGCACAACAGACCACAAAGTACCCACCAAATACCATACACCTTACCACACAACGTCATCAACATATGACCCTTATGCTCCAGCAACTTCTTATAAAAACATTGATATGTATGCTAGTATTTTCTCTGCTTTTCCTTATGATCGTCAGTTTCTCCCTTCTCCCCAAGGTTCCCTTTTTCAAACTGATTAAGGCAGTTGCATTGTATTGATCAGGCGTTAGGGTAGAAGAGTGGGTGAGGGCACGGGAGGCACAACGCAGCTTACAGGGCCATCTTTGCACATAGGAGGACCCAGGGGGGCTACGGGGCCCTGGCCTCACCCAAACGGTAATATTACCTGTAGAAAGCTATTGTGTTAAAAAACTCACACATAAATCGACAATAAAATGGATCAGATGGCTCCTCAAAGCCCAGCTGGATGCGCCACTAGCTCTGCAGTGTGGAGCATAGGATAACACACACTCACACAAAAACTTTATTGACAAGTTCCCGCATTCACCATACTTGCAGGGCAAGTTTCCTTAGTTTATGCCTTCTTGGAGTACAGGAAAAAAATTAGGTAAAAACAGAAAATCAAAAAGCCAAGTCCATTTTATCAAAAGAATGTAGATTCTTCACTCCTTGAAAATTTTTGAAAATGATCATGTCTCCTTAGCCAATCAGCTAAGCTGAAAAGAACCTATTGTTCATGCAACTCGAATACTATATAAATATCCATTTACCATGAGTTTGCGTGGCTATTGAAGTGAATTAAAACTCTGCAAAAGAAGAGTTAGTTGCAGTTGCGTCAATTCTCTATTGAATTTAAGCTTAATGATATTTGATAAGAATCAAAGCAAGATTTAGCGATAGCGGCCTTATAATCTGAAATTCAACGAGATTTTACTGTTTAAGAGCATTTTTATAACATCAGACCTAATCGTGTGCGTAGATCTAAAATATTTACTGTTGATAAGAACTCCAGCACTAAGCTGCAACGGCAAAAAAAAGCTAGAAGATGGTACAAAAGACAATTTGCTCCAACTCCTATTAGCAGGGACGGATTTAAGAGATGATAAGTGGGGGTGCAGTATTATGATGGGTGTTGCACATCACACCCTTCAGATGCCGGGATAATAAAGTCATGCTCCTGCTTTGCTTTCATTGCTATCTAATCGTAAACTTGATTACCAAACGTTTATGTTATTTGGCATTTTCTTTGATCCAAAATCTCTTGTCGACAAGGCTAGACCTATGAAACTCTCAACGTTTCAGACATGCATTGTACTTTTCACATGGAATTTTATGAAAACCGCAAGAATCGCAAAAGCCGTGGTCAGCCGCAACACCACAAAGACCGAAATTCTGAAAAACGAGGTTGATGTCAACAATAACCACAATGTATTGTCTGAAGAGCGAACTCAGACACCTTTTTTGACGTCTGCTAGAAGCTTTTCTCAGTGAATTAATTTGTGCTTCTTAAGAAACTTGCCATTAAATGCTAAATATGATTATCATGTTGTTTGGCAATGCAGCTCTAATTAGTGTTTTTGGCAAGTCTTTTTGCCTTTAGGCCACTGCTGGCACTCTTACAATTTACGAGTGAAGAGGAAGAGAGTGGTTTTGCCCAGGTTCTCGATTGTCTATCAAGAATGGATATTCTAGACACATATGACTTCTACTAATTTCTAGTTTGCAGTTATTGGCGTTGTGAAGCACTGGGGTCCCTTAAGAATTTTATAAGAATGAGATCCCATCTTAGCATCTTAGTTTTCATGCCAAATGATACAAAAAAACTTTTCTCTCAAAAACTTCCAAGGAGCCTTTTTGTGGCCTAAGAACCTAGGAGACCCTTTGAAGCTGTCCTAACTTCAAGCTACCTCGGTCTCGCCACTGTTTAAACTCTCATTTCCATGTCATAGTAGTGACTTGATTCCTCGACAAATCTGGAAACTGCCGATGCACGTTAAAGGCACAATCATGTGACTAGGGAGCAATAGGAGTAAGTAACCAATCACGAAGAAGAACAGAAACTACTCTAACCAATGAGATGCTCACAGCAATCCTTTCACGATGTTACATAAATGACATATTACTCTTAATTATGTAAATAATATCAGCATAATATGCATAATTTCCGTTTGTATGCTAACGTATAACATCCGTATATAACATGATAATGTATAACGTGTGGTCGTACAATACACGCACTTTTTTTTTTATAAGAAACACACTTTCTGTCTTCAGCCCAGACATCCCTTAAAATTTCTTCATTTTCAGCCTTAAATGTGTCTTCACAGCCCAGATTTGGCAATTGTCATACAAGAATAGGATGTTCAGCTATTGTGAGGCATGAAACGGATGTTTTTTCTATTTCGTTTATAATGTAGATCACAAATTTCCTTGTAAAAGATTGTTTTTCAGCTATTATTTGAAACCCAGCCTGCCTATGCTTTTTAAAAGTTTCGTAATTATTGGCTAATTTCAGCCTCATGTTTCTAATTGGTATGATTATTAAAAAACGTGTATGTTAATTACATTTTACCTTTAAGGAAATGCAATCAACAACGAGCGAACGAGTAATGCGAAGTCAGCAAAAAATTTGGCGGCTGTTTTCATCGGTTTTCCCAACATTAGACAAGAAAGCTTCTGTTATAGTATCAACAACAGAGTACGTCTGTAAGCACAGTACGTTTCATGGACTGTCTGGTCCTGCAGATTAGGACAGTTGCAAAATTAGCAAGGATCTTAAATACAACGTGTTTTCAATAATCTGCTAGCTTTTAGTTTGGCTCTCTAAGTATTAAAAATATCTTTTCGGAGTTATCTAGATACCACATGTTATGATTCGTAGTTCAGTTGATGGACGAAAGTTGTAAATTTAAAACAGTTGTCTTTCAAGAACGATAAGAAAAGACTTAGCTCTCGTCTAACCAGAGACAGAGATAACTTCGGTGCAAGTTCTAAGCAGATCCCGATAAGAACGAAAGATATTAGTGCCTTTTCTAGCAGCCTATAAAGCTGGAAACTTTTATTAGCAAGGGAAACAGCTTTTATTGCTTTTACAATTATGCACTTATTATACAAAGGGTAACGGTGACTCTTGGGAATTCATTTTCGACCTTAGGGATGATTCACCCATTGCGTAACGCCTCTAAGGGGCTGTTTAATTAATATCTAGACAAGATCATGCCGAAATAGTGGGTGTGGGCTATATCATACCCTACTTTTGTAAACCCGTTGGTAATTCTTTAGTTTGTCGGTAAATACTTATTTTGCGGTCATTGTTTTTCGGTAGTCGATTATCGTTTGTTGGTAATTCTGGGGCATTTAGTAGCCTATCAGTAAATGCAGTGTCTACACCCCCTATCAAAATCTTTCAGCACACCACTGTCTGTAGGGCTATGCTACGGAGCGGTATGAGAGGGGAGGAAATTTCAAAAACAATAAAATATGGCCCTACCTAACTGCTGAATGACTCCTTAGGCCCTGGTCAAACGAATCCAACATTTCACCGAGCAGCGTACAACATTCTTGCTCGGTGAAATGTTGGATTCGTTCGACCACTTGTTGGGCTGTGCTCGTTGCTGCTCGATGCTGCTCCGCGGTGTTTGATGGCAATAAAATATGTTGGGAGAGCAATCGAGTATTTCGTTTGTTTTAGGTGTTGTTGTGCGCTGTTGAGTTAAATGCTAGATTCGTTTGATCCAGAGGCGTCGTAGCACCTATAGAGTTGGGTGGATCAAGTTCAAAGGTTTTCCGATAAAATTCGAAACCTTTATTTTTACAAACAGCAAAAGCCCGAAAGTTTTCGGACGAAGTACTAACATTTCCGAAAATCCGACGATTTCCAAATAATTGGGGGCCATGTTCTCCCTGACCCCCTGGCTACGACGCCCCTGAGTTGACCACTCTACCGAGCTTGCTCGACTCAAACATGCTCAGCTCATACTGTTTACATATATTTTGATGCCAAAGTTTCGAATTCTATGGGGCATAGTGCAGGAGCTCTTGAAACTCTAGAGTTGGATGGAATGTCGTAGATGTTGGACCACCCCAAGCAGAAGAGCGCCGAGCAAGGTGGAGCAAGGACGAACAAAGTTGTGTGCTGCTGGGTGAAATATTGGATTTGCTTGACAAGGACCTTAGATACAAATGTATTGCTTTTAATGCATCTGATGACATGCTGCGCAACATGTCAATGCAGGACTGAACACACCTTGCATCGGGGACGTAGGGGAAAAGAAGCCTGGTCACCTCTTTTCTTACTTATAGGAAACTTTCGTTATAGTGTACGCTTCTTGTAAATATAAATTGAACTTTTGTTAGTTCTGTTATGCCCTGCTCCAGGATAAAAGAAATCTCCTTCCAGGATGAATGACCGTTCTTTAAAGCTAAACTACTGAAGCAAATGTCATACATACATATATATATATATATATATATATATATATATATATATATATATATATATATATAATAATTCAAAAATAAACTCTGTCTTACGTGCATACGTTTCGAAATATATCTTCTTCATTACTAACCTTACAATGATACAGGGCCTGCTTAAATTACCTATATTAAAAAAAACAATGAACATATTAAGATTGTTTATAAGCTACGCGAATGCGACTCTGACTTAGTTTATATATATATATGTACACATATATATTTCCTTCTACATTCAAGTATTGTAGGGTTACATTATCCGTAGTGGCAAAAAGAAAGCATCATTCATAACATTGCATACGTGCAGAAAAATAATTGGAAAGTTAAGGCATGTCTACACAGCTCTGAATTGCACATTTTTGTGTTAGAACTTATAATGGACTCTTACACCACTAGTTCTTATCAACTAACTGAACATTCACTACCAAATAACTTATTAACTATGGAAATTACTTAAAACATTATTTGAGGCAGCCATAACCAAATAAAAATTTATTAAGAATTGATGAGAAAATAGGAAAAAACTCTCACCAAAGCAACTTAATTAAATTTGAAAGCTGTAAGGCGAAGAAAAAGAATGATTGAAGCTAGGAATGAATGGAGTAAAGTATAACACTGGTTTCTATAGAACGTAGAAGTTGGCAAAAGCAAATAGTTTGCATTTGATGGAGGCAATGCGATATTGCAAAAACATTAATTGTCAAAAGAAATTGAAAACATGAACTGATAGGGAAGATTCATGGAATAGGAAAAGGTAGCCTTGCTAAACAATCATCGTCTCAAGTTGAAATGTTCTTAGAAGAAAATTGCCAAATTGATTTTTCAGGAAGTTGAAGACATCAATGGCCAAAGATCAACCATGGGAAGATCATTAGAAGGATATTTGCAGCTGGGAGATCTATAACATAAAATGTTAACATCAATAATAAATCATATGTAAATGACTCAGAATGAATCGTGGGTGTAGGAACAGGAGGCATAAGCTTAGGATGCGGGAGGGAAGGGGGCTGCAGCCTTCCCAAGTTAGGCAGAAATCCGTTTCACTCGGGAAAATTTTTGAAGGAGCAATAGAAAATTCGGGCAACTTTCTACCTGCTCTCCAGCTCTATTTGATATTTCGGACAGAACATTTACAGCCTCCTTAAATTTGAAGTTCTCCTACGCCCATGACAGGGGGCCAAGAGACAGGTGCTCCCTACTTCTCACAAATCTATACGCAAAGTGCCCCTTGCAGCTTAGAGAGTTGCCCTTTTCTTCTTGTGAAAGTGCACCTGAATGAATGTATCCTCACTTTTTTGAATGCTCCCTTCGTCCATGGTAGGAATGGATGGTACTAGTATTGAAAAAATGCAAGGATCAATTAGAAGTTAAAAGGAATAGCGTGATAACTATGGAATTTTCAATGCTTATAGTCAAAAATTCTGACAATTGAGCAATAATTCTCTTGGATAGATACAGCATACTAGCGGAACCATATGTTTTGAGACGGATTATACACCAACGAAGCTAATGCTTCGGCAATTTTGAATTCCTAGCTTGTTGAGTTGATACAATTTTCATGAGAAATTATATATCATGCTTTTAAAATGTCATATTCTCTCCACAAAATGCAAAGTAGATGGTAGCCCGTCTCTACTTTCTATAGACATCAGTGCTTTTTCAATCTCATTCATTCTTACAACTTTGCCTTTGAGCCGGCAGATTTAATTAAAGAAGTTGTTGTTACAGTTTTTCCAATTGTCCTATTAACTTTGAGCAAATTCTCACTTGGTTATGGCTGTCTCAAATGATGTTATGAAGTGCGATAGATCTGGGATAAATTGGATTAATATGATCCTGGAGTTTAATCTCTCTACTTCATAGATCAAGGATGAGAGAAGAAAGGTAAAAATAATAGTTTCTTAAAGCTTCTCAAGGTATATTCCAATTAAAATTACAAATAAAAATCTCTCTACTAAAAGTTAATTTTTATCTGACAGACGAGGCTACAACTAATTATCAATAAGTTTTACATGCAGGGAAAAATGAAATGAAATAAAATAGCAACAGCAAGCATCAAATGCAAAAGCAAGCATATATAAGCAGATAATAGTAATAATAGTAATAATTAATTTTTTTCAAACTTCATAGTATATTCATTTTTCTACATACAAATGTAAGCCTAACTATATTCAGGTAGCTTACAAATGGCTACTTGTGGTTTACAAAGCACGATAAAAAACAAAAAGAAAAAGATAACTGTAACAAAAAGCTAGACTGCTAATAAGTCTGGATTTGGCCAGTCTTGTTCTCTTCGGAAAAAGATATAATAAGTGGATCTGATGGTGATGGTGGATATCTTCCTTTGAATGTACGGCAGATGGCACTCATCTATAGAAAGTTCTTTCAGCATTGCAGTAAAGTCAATAGAATGTGAAGAAAATATCCCTAGTGTGCTTATAGAAAGGTTAATGAAATTTAACGTTATTGTAATGATGCTGTAGTGTCCTGGTCAGGTCCTGATATTTCCTGTCTTTACGAGCTATGTTACTAGTGAGATTAGATTCATAACCAATAGTAAGCTCCAGCATATATAAACCATTTATTATCGACTTCTAAGAGTAGGTCTGGCATTAGACTATCCCCTATAATAATAATAATTTTTTTGTTCAACTTTCATATTAATATAGTTATTACATACAATAATACACCTGTCATATAATGGCAGTGTACCATTGGCTAGTTTGTACGATACATGAAAAGTAACCAAAATAATAATGATAATAGACATACAACATAACTCAAAGGTAAAATAAGAAGAAAAAGAAGTAAAAGCTCAGAAGTTCTGGGTTGTTCCATGGTTTATTTCTTTGACAAAAGATGAAGTATGAGGTCCTAATAGCAATGTTGATGGTCTTCATAATAATTCTTTTCTGTACAAGTTCGTCAAAGTTTAGATCCTGGTGCAACGATAGAAAGGGATCACATGAAGAACTCATAACACCAAGAGCACCCATGGAAAAATTATTAAAAGTAACTTTGTTATAGGTAGAGGACAGGTCCTTGACAAGTCTGTCGTACTTATTGGCTTTCCTTATACTATTAACCTGCATATTAGTCTCAAAGCCTAGGGAAGTTCTAGAATGTAGAGTACGTTATTCCCTGTGAGCAAAAGAAGATCAGGACGAAGGGAGTCACCGGTAATCAAACATGGAGAAGCAAAAGAAGGCAAATCAGCATAGACTTTGCATTGGCTAAGAGATGAAAATGTATTAGTAAAGTAGAGAAGGACAGAGTTATAGCTCCAAGTGTATCTCCCTTCCTCGACGTAGCATTTACAACTAGATATCACGTGTTGTAAAGCTTCTGACTGAAGGCATAATGAGCATGCTGAAGATTGAGAAATGGACCAATAAACAAAAATAACAATAATAATAATAGACGCATAAAATGTATTAGTAAAGTAGAGCTTTGTGCTTTTATACGAAAACGGATTCTTGTGGACGTTGCTTTAGAGAAGCAATATCAGACTATATGACTCTGCGTTTATATGTTGGTCTAAGCAGAGGTAAAGTAAGCCTCTAAAGTAGAGATTTGCAAATGTGCAATCTTTTGATGACAGTGCTTTTTCCTTGTGGTAGATGTGACCAAACTACGCACAAATTTTTGATATGAAGGCTTCAATTTCAGTGATACGTGTCAGTAAATGGGCGCGACATTTTCAAATCAGGCACGTGGAAATCAGTTTCAAATCAGGCACATTTACGGCATTGTTGAAAACACTGATATAGTGGGATGGGTCCCGGCAAACATGGAGATAGTGTATTTGTTGACCTGAAAAAGGCATTTCACACTTTCGATCATAATATTCTTTTGCAGAAACTTGACCATTATGGGGCTCAAGAGCTTGATTTAAAATGGCTTCAATCCTATCTGTCAAGTTGTAAACAATTCACTAGAATTGACGGTGTGGAACTCTAGTATCCAAATTAGAAACATTAGAGTTCTCCAAGGCTTCTGCCTTTGTCCTTTGCTATTCCTGATCTGCATAAATGGTCTGTCTTTTTCAGCAAAAAATGCAAAGGTATCTATGTATACTCTTCCATCTGAAAATATATCCCAGCTGACTGAGGCACTCAATGATGACTGTAGAAACTTACACCTTTGGCTCACGGGTAACAAGCTATCTATAAATGTAGCCAAAACGCAATCATTGGTGATTTCCACTAAGCAGAGGCAAGCAGTTATCAAGAACCAGACAGTGACACTTAACTCTGGATATCTGTGATGCATCAGTGGAGGTTGCTGAAAACAAGAAATATTTAGGGGTTTAAATTGATAAATCTGTCGACTGGAAGAGGCAAATCCAAGAAATGTCAAAGAAGGTTTCGCAATCGTTGTGAGTAATTAAGTATTGCAAATGATTTCTACCATTCAACACATTGGCGTGTCTCTACAACAGCATAGTGTATCCACATTTCCGATATTGTTACCCAGTCTGAAGTGTAGCTGGTACATCCGAAATTATTCATTAGCAAAAGTTGCAGAATCTTGCAGCTAGAAAAATCACAAATAGCAGATATGATGTCCCTAGTGACACGCTTATCAAATAATTGGTTGGAGAACAAAAATGATTCAATACGAATCACAAGCTATGGTATATAAATCAGTTAATAGGCTTGCTTCACAAGATATCCATGCTTTATTTATTCGAAATTCCAAAAATCCTCCGTATGAGCGTCGTAGGACTGCTTCTGACTTTCAAATTCCCAATCGAAATACGGCCAATGACCAAAAAGTGTTCTCGTTTCGGGGAGGAAAATTATGGAAAAACCTCTCAACTGAGATAAAATCGGCACCAACCATTAACTCCTTTAAAAAGTCCTTGAAATAGATTATCTGTTGTTTGCTTGATGAGTTATTTATTCATTTTCTTTATTATTTATTTATTTCCTTATGTTATCTATCTATGTAATTACCTGTTTCTTAATTTTTAATTTCTTAGCTATTGTAAATAGGCTTTTAAGATTTGATGATTTAAGATTTTTTTGCAAATTTTGAGGGCCCCTTGAAAAACAGCTACAGCTGAATGGATACTTTCCCTATTAGCTTCTCGCGACATTTACTGCGCGCGAGTTTTGCATAGTTGTGTCTCTGCGACATTTAAGGCGCGCAACTCTTTTGGACAATGAAACCCGCGACTTTGCAACATTTTATGCGCGCGAAAATTTATGCATTCAAGGCGTACAAAAAAGTTTGACAATGAGATTCTCTATGGCAGCATTTGCGCACTCCTCCTTGGGATAAACACGTGCTTATAAAACCGAGCTTTATAAGAGTATTAAGGTTCAGAATCGTATAGATTTAAGAATTATTTAAGAATAATGCAAGGCTCAAGTTTCATCAAGATTTAGAATTTTTGCATCTTCGAGTCATAATACTACCCTTAAATTAAATTTTGTACTTTCGACACTATATTTATTTTTCCGCTCACTCTTAATTTTTGCTTCATGATGAAGTAGGGAAATTTTCTCCACAATGCAACTTCCATATTGCTTAATGCTCGTGTATATTAGTGTTGTATCACTATTGTAAAACGAACAGAAAAACGATATTATTTTTGTTATATTGCTACCAACTGAGATTTGAATATATTCCTTTGACTTTCAGGTGTATTTACACCTTTGATATCTAAGAATAATTTAAGAATTATTTAAGGCTAAAAGCAAAGAAGTTAGGAATTTTGAGGCTCAGAGAAAAATGAGGTATAATTGTAAACGTTTGTGTGCCTCGTTTTGGAATACAATACACATCCTCGTTTTGAAATACATGAATTTATGCACGAGCCCCCTAGTTATTAATCTAGCTCTACAGCAGTGTGTCAGGCTGATTTGAACCACCTCTTAAGATGTTACTACCTCAGCCTCTATTCAGTTTTGAAGGTTGAAGATTTATTTTGCAATAAAACATTCATTCATTTTTAATCACCAATTCTTCATCAGTTAAGAGACACCGTTTCTATGGTTTATAGTATCATTTTGTATCATGCGGCAATAGAGTATATAATATTACGTATATTGTTTATAATTCGCTTATTTCCATGTAGAGGCCATTGCCAGGTTTAAACATCTTACTTCTAATGTGCCGAATAAAACTTGCTATGGTACAACGACGCTCGATTCAAACGCTGAAGTTAGTGTACTCTGCTAAGTACCATAGTTGGTTATACGTTAGATAAAAATTGAAATACCACAAAAGCTCAGCGTTTTAAGCAAAACCGTGCTGGAACCGTGCCGCATGGCCAGAGTTCCAGTCAGGAATGTACTCAGGAGCTGGGGGGCACGCATCTATAGGAGCCACCCTTGCAACCAAACAATGGCAACTATGAAGGCTCAACAGAGCATTATAGATGCAAAATTGTGCAAGGTGGGGGCACATATCCCCTTTGCCTCGGTTCCTCTGTTCATGGTTGCTGTGAAAACTGAGCAAGTTGGGGACACATGTCCTCTATGCTCTCCGGTTCCTACAAAGAGCTTTAGGCCAAACACGGTGCGCTAGGGCAGGGGACGGCAAACCCAAAATGTTCAAAGAGCCAGTTGAACCAGTTTTACACTGAAAAGAGAACACTGGGAGCCGAAATGGCCGGGAGCCAGATTTTGAACCAGCAACTGGAAAAAATATCACCAATATACCTAGTACAATATACTTATAGTTCATGTTTACAGGCTCACCATTTTCGAAATGGGGAAACTCTTGTACACCAGAGATCTGCACCAATGGCTCAAACTTTTGCAGCAGTGCAATCTTCTACTGCGATAGTGAGAGGAAATAGGGGTTTGAGGGCTTGCCTCCAAAACAAATTTTAGAATTACGTTCTGTACAACGCTGGAAAATGCCCTTTGAAAAGATTGGAGATCTAATCTCAATGAAATGCCTCTCACTCAATCTATCATTCATCACTACTCTGTAGAAAAGACAATAATAAGTTCCCAAATGATCAAAATCCAAATGATGACTTGAAGTGCATTATTTTATACATCACACCTCCAGACATTTTCTACTGCACATCCAAGACTCAAGCAAAGGTGGCTTTCCTTCTAATGGGGTCCGCATCTACTCATAACTTTTGCAGTGGGCAAGTCCCTGGCTGACTAATTTGCAAACAGAAATTCCCAAATGTGCTTGCAGCAAAGGTTAAAAAGAGTTAAATAAATGGTGTGCTTCAAGATCAGGATGTATATAAGCCACAGAGCCGAAGTGTAATAACAGATTAGCAAGCTAAGGGAGCCACAAGTTAAAGGTGAAAGAGCTGCATGTGGCTCTGGAGCCTCAGGTTGCAAACCCCTGCACTAGGGGGACTGGGGGTCTTCAGCCCCTTTTTTGCCAACCAGTAGTGGGGTTCAAAAGACAACTGTTCTATAGATACTTTCATTAATTTCCTTGCCCCCTCCACACTTTTTCATCCAGCCCCCCATTTTTATTTGGTGGTGCCCTGCCTGTAGGCATACATAAAGCTCGCCTCTTTCTTTGACTATGCACACCAAAATGTTATGGAACCAAGAAAGCTGGGAAAAATTTAGTGCATAGCTCAATGATTCTGAGCGGAAAAAATTCCTGAATCTATCCAATGGCCTCATCTTGACAGTTTATACTAAGAATACTTGAAGGCGTTCGGAAAAATTCAGTCAGACAATGCACCCAGCAATGTTGGAAATGCGCTATCGTTTTGTCTATAATTATAAATTACCCGACCTCATGGCGAGTTCTAGTCTCCATAAAACATTTTGAAACATAAAAGGCTTATTATTTCATATTGACAAAATACATTCACTCAAGGTCCATGTGTTTTTTAATCAAAATGAAATTAGCATATTTTCCAATGCCCTGCTTGCATTTAGACATGAAGACAGCAGTGATTGCTTTGTAAATTGGCATGCAGAATTAAAAACGTGTTCTATTCTTAATTTTCAGGAATTTTGTATATATCCAATTAAATCAGTTTGTTATCATAATGATGAAGATCATTTGTACTGCTCTGCAAGGGGCCATTTTTCTACGCATCTAATTTCTACTTCTAGTCTAAGGGACGCAGCAGTTTTCTTTGGGTCAAGATTTGTATCCTGCAAAGAAAAACAACGGCAAGAGTGAAGTTCAGGAATTTACAGCCTTGCCCATGAAGCTAGAAAATCTACAACAATACCCAAGAAAGGGTAATTGGATTTGGTTTTCACAATAGGTAGTGCCTTACGTTGAAAATTTTTCATGCTTTGAGCCTGGGTCTCAAATTCGCTGCTCACGGACCAGATGCGGCTCGCAGGATAATATTTTGTGGCCCTCACCTTAGCAGAAAGTATACTAGACATAATTTCTATAAGGAAAAAGTTTATAAGAAAATGAGGCTCAAATGCTAAAATCTTAAGAAAATCACATGGCTTAATTTCCAAAATTAAGTGTTTTGTTGGCCAAAAGTCACTATTACATCATTATTGAATTCAAAATGTTAAAGGTGGAATTCAATTTCGAGTATGCACGACAAAACATAGAAAGTGTAACCCAATTTAGCCAGTTTATTTTAGTAAAATTCAAGAAAATTTTGAGAAATCTCAGGCTCAATTTTGGGTAAAGTTGAGAAAGTTAAGGCTCAGACAAAATGATGGTTTTCTTGTAAAAATACATGTACTACTGATGCCCAAGAGACTATATCTCTGAAGAGTTACTCAGGCAGTTCCTGTAGGGCCCACCATAATACAGGCTCCACTGCCATTGGCTTGGTACATGCCCATATTTTCCAACCTAGAGAGAATTCTCCCCTAGGTGCACAACTTAACTTATGGGGGATGAATGGGAAGCTACCATTATCAATCACAAAAATTGAAGAAACTAGCAGCATTTTGGAACATAAAACTAACGTCTAATGCTCTTTTTTCTATAGGTATAAAGCTTATTCATCAGCATTATGCCTATAGAAAAGAAAGTGCCTTAGACGTTAGTTTATATTCGAAAATGGTCTTAAGCTCATATGCTTGAAAAATAAGCATATGCTAGGCATGTTTTCCAGCCTCGGAATTTGTTCCTTCATCTCTTTTTCTTACCAAATCAAGTGTAAAAATAGTATCACACAAAGGACGACGTTAAGTGATAGGCAACAGAAGTTATGCATGAAACAATATTTTGAGAATGATGGTCGTAACAAGCAACATTGCATTGTTTATATCAAACGCAATATCAGACCATAAAATGAGTTTTGAAGCTAAGTATATTTAGCTTAAGTCCAATTTACCTGCATACTTATAAAAACTGGTGTAGTACCAGTTAGTGTTGAACCATACACACATGATGTCAATTTATAAAGGAAATCTCTTTAATTGTATTGCATTTAAGGGAGGGAACTTCAAGAAAAGTGTTGGGAAGCACAGCTTTAAGCAAGATTGTCGTGGAATAATAGTTTCCTCGTCGAAAAAGTATAATCTCTATCACAAAAGGGTAGACACTGCGTTATGATACGCATAGTAGGTGAAGATGGGCAGAAATGAGAATTTTCGAAGGGAATCCGAAGGTGAAATCCTGCAAATTTAAGGGACCTTTCAGAAATCTTCCACACAAGCGCATTTGAAGCTTCAAACAGCGAGTGATTCGCTGCTTGAAATTCAAGCACTGCCAGTTAAATTTTTCATCGGTGTTTCTATTGGTTGTTCCTGGTTAACAGTTAAGAAGTAAGAGCTGAAGCAAGCGAAGCATGTGCAAGTATAAATTTATGACGAGAAACTCTGTCTGCTCATGTTTAATTTGCTTACTTCAGCTCTTTCTTCAGAGGTGCGAACCAGGCAACAACAATGTTATAAGAGTACAAAGAGTGACTTTCTAAAGTGGCCTGGGGACCAGTCTCATTAACCAACAAAATGTCATGTTATACAAGCTCATCAATAACGATGAACACTAAAACCATCAAGATGTGAAGAATGTGATTAAACCAATTTTTTATTGCAAGTATACAACTTCTCGCAAAGCTATGTTAATTTCACTGGTTTGGCTATGTATGCTCAAGGACGTGGAAGATTTCTTAAATGTCATATCATAAATTATCATAAATTAGTAGCATAGTTTCAGAGCACTTGTAGTTAGCTTTCAAAAGTATTGTTAAAGAGGTTGATCAGATATTATACTTCACATATTACTTAACGGATTTTTCTGGTCATTGTAGTACTAGCGGTATAGTCAATGTTCATTATAAGGCGTAGCTTTAAAAACAAGCGTATGTCAAATGACATTGTTGAATATCACGAGCTTTCAAAGTTAGACGTTACACCAATGGAAAAGATAAAACAGCAATTATCTTCCTTCTACTCCCTGCAGACGAAAAGAGATGCTGATAACACACAACGAAGGAGCAAGAGATTTGAAGAGAAAGAAAGCCACACAAAGGCAGTATATCTTTGATGATTTCTAGATGGATAACTCTACAAAATGTTCTTGATTCGGTTTTACAATCGATTTATCATCTTATTTTTGATGAGAATCTTTGCTTTGACATCTTTCTGGTGGCTAGTAGCCTATTTTTCAGATAAAAGTGAAGTAGATTCTGACAAGAAATGTGCATATATTTAGCGTTAGATCAAATGATAGGCTCGATAGGTTTTTTACTTTGATGAGCTGGTCCTCTTAGTTAGAGTCTTGCAATTGAGAGAATTTACGCCTTCGAGGTTCTGGTGCTTGCTACTAAGAACACAATATCAAACCCAGGTGTGAGGTAAATTCATTCTATATTGTCGTTAGGGTTTATTCGATCTAAGCCACTTGGCCAAGCGCTAGCAGTTTAGAGTAGGTACACTATTTGTTTCTTTGATCAAATAAATAATATTTGCTCCTATTCATGTTTTGTTATATATTATGATAACTAAAACTACTTAGCACTGTTGATATTGTCTTCTATTTAGAATTTTTAAGGAGATTAATCAGTAAGTAATTAAGAAGCTAGGTAAATCTACTTCAAAATACAAGTTCTCACGATGATCGAGAAGAAGATCCAATCTAAAACGCTGCTTGTTCATTACTTTCTTCAATATTCGAATATGATAGTGTTGTGGTGCTACCAACGGCCTATCATACGCTGTATAAAATCTAGAGATTAGACGTGGAATGCCCTTGCAAGCTCCATTCTGGTTTGTTAAATGCTGAGTCAGCAATAAAAGTGGCTATAGAAGCACCAACAAAGCCGTTGTCACTACATTACATGGTAAATGCGAAAGTCCATGAATTTTTTATGAAAAACAACAGTCAAGTGTGTTCTCGCATTAAAGACAAAACTGTCCTTACTTTGACAAAAAATTTGTTTTTATGATTCAGAAGAATGTTATGTGTGTACACGCTTTTTTCATGAGAAAAAAAATTATAAGGAAATGAGGCTCAAATTTTCCAGATATCAAGACCTCTTAAGAAAATAAGAAAATAACAAAGCTCAATTTCCAGAGTTAAGTGTTTTTGTTGGCCAGAACTCGTCATTACGTTATTACTACATTCTAAATGTTAAAGATAGATTTCAAATTCGAATATACAAGATTAACAAAGAAAGGATAACCTATTTTAGCAATTTTATTCAGTAAAAATTGAGAAAATTTAAAAAAAATATCAGGCTCAAATTCGGGGAAAAGTTTGGAAAATTGAGGCTCAGGCAATATGATGATTTTCTTTAAAAAAGTGTGTAATTTACATAAAGACTTACAGCAAATGATCAACATGATCTCATAGGGGAAAAAGCAGAACAACACTTCCCAAACTCATACTATGATGAAATGAAGGCGAAATGAATAAAGAAACTTTTGCAGCAACATCGCAAAGTTGGCTGGCTTCTCATTGACCACTTGCATGAGAACATCAGATAGCCTAGAGAAATGGCAAGAGAACGCTACGCAGCACCACTGTCTTACAAGATTTTTTTTATAAGAAACCACTTTATAAGGCCAGTGCTCCCGGCACTCCAGGTTTCGCTGTCATATTCTGTCTTTTTTCTCCGTACTGCATTGATCATCTCCCATAGCGTATTCATGCTGGTAGATCAAAAGCTGCCAAAGTGCTGATAGTGAGTAAAGCAAGACAATTTTACAGATGAAATCTTCGTAAAAAGGTTGTCCTGTATACTTTCCTACGTAGGGGAGTACCTATTAGAATGAAAACTTATCCTGAGCCATCGGCATTTGAGAGAGGGTGGCCAGTTCCTTTCTTCGCCGCCTGTATCTCCCCAGTGTTGCCACCGGTTACCCATTCGCTGCTGGGTGAACAGTGAGCGAGCATTCAGCCAGGGCATCGCGTCGGACTCGAGCCATTTCATTTCACTGCATTTCATTTCATTTACATATTTCAGGAGGGTTGCCCTTCAGCATAGCTGGTTTTCGAGGGGTCCTCCTTAAAAAGAATATAAAATTACAATATAATACAATAAAATACTTATAATAAGTACATTACAAAGTAGAAACAAGTAAATAAATAGTTCTGTAAAAGACAACGCTATGTATGCAAAATCAAAGACAAAAAAATAAAAGAAACTAAAGATTTAAATCTACTTTTAAAAGGATTTAAAGACACGTAATGATCTTGCTTCTTTGTACTCAGTTGATAGGCTATTCTACACCTTGGCACTCCTGTATGAGAGGCTTTTCTGCCCCGCAGCTGATTTTCTCAAAGGAAGCCTTAAATCAGTGGTAGTGTTTAGAAGAATGCGCTCAGTGAGATGTGAATTCTTGTGAACATTTTATACAAGTATTTTGGTCCAAAATCATTGATAGATTTAAAAACCATCATTTTTGTTTCGTCAGCAATAAGTTCTTGAATGCTTTTCCATTCAAGTTTATGCAACAAAGGCTTACTTGGAGCATCATCACTGCTGTTCGTCACAATTATTGCAGTTCGATTTTGCAGCTTTTCCAATTGGTTGAGTGCAGTCTTCCCGCAACAGCCCCATACGGAACAGCAGTAACGAAAGTGCGGTTCAACAATACCTTTGTAGAGTGTTTTCAATGTATCTTGGGGGAGGAAATTTCTAGCATGTTTCAAAAAGCCAATCGCTCTAGAAACTTTGGATGATATTGCTTTTATGTGAACCTTCCAATTGAGAGAGCTATCAATATTGACACCTAGATACCTTGTTTTCATAAGCTCAATTTCTTTTATTTTCACACAAAGATCATGGCCTTGGTTCTGCAAGCCCTTGTACTTTTGCCTAGAGTACTTTTGCTTTGCTAAACCACATTCGAAGAAAGCTTGTTTCCCTCTAGCCATTTTTCTAGCTTGTAGAGGTCGTTGCTGATAGCCTCAATTCAACTGAGTGATTTCATGGGAGTGGTAGCAAATACTAATGTCATCAGAATACTATGGATAGAAATCTTCAAAAATTTAGGTGCCAATAGGAGACTCAGTTAAAGTGTGGAGGGAGCTCGAGCCTTCCATTCCCAGGACCCCCGGTAGTTCTAACATTGAGTATGATGCCATTTACTCTTTTTTAACTTCTTTTTAGGAGCGGCTTTATAGCGATTTTATGTGGATTATTTAATTTATGAATTCATGTGATGGAATAGATAATACACATGTATACAACATTTTGCAATCTACTTTAATTTCCATCAAAAAGCGACGCACATTGCAAAGGTGGGCGTTCGTCTTGATTGCAAAACTGTTGCTTTGTTTTGGATGATAAAAGATTCACAATTTTCTATGACTGCAATCGTAAGACAGCTGTTACATTGGCTGAATAGAGCGCAAAGTCATAAAGAACACGAAATTCTGGAAGCCACATACGAGATACAAACATTTATCAATTAAAAGTGAACCGACTTTCAAAACCTGCTCATCGGAAAGAGGCCTATCATAGAGTACGACTCTTGTCCCATTGTCCACAGTGAGTAGCAATTCAGTATCATGTGATAGTCGGTTTCACTAGTTTGAAGAACTGCCTATTTTTCCCTGTGTACGGTTGCATTTATATCTACATTTGTATTTACACCTCAGATACCTATCCTGGATCTTCTCGTTCAGTACTAACAACTGTTGAAGTCAGCAAATACTGAGCAAAAGTAATGGACCAAAGGCTAACTTTTTTTAATATGAAAACCACTGTCTTTGCCTGAGCTTCAAGTTTCTTGTAAACTTTTTTTTTGTGAAATACACGTGTGCTTCCCAAATGCTCGAACACTTCCAAAATGCTCTGCAAAACAAATGCAAATTCTGCCCCCCCCCTTATTTTACCAGGCATTATAAATTTGGTACCCATGAAGCAGGATATCCACTCCTAATGTAAGGGATATATAACAGGTATCGGTAAGATTCTGCACTGCTACTTATGTGTCCTTGTATTTATGCTGCATGAAATAACAGCACTACATAATTATGTAATGTAGTATGACATAATTACATAATATGACAAAAGTATGGGACATATTTGTACAGCACAAAATGACATGGCTATGTATTATGACACACAAGTCTAACACAGCAATCTAACATAGAATAACCAATATTATAGCATCTATATGTAAAATTAAAAAAAATAATATGACATTTGACATAATTTAATGCTTTTCTTCGATCTAGACTCTATTTGACATTACAATTCAAAACGTTTATGTTACTAGTCAATGTGCTTTCATGCTATTCTGCAAAAGTGAGAAAGTGTTTCTAGAAATTTACAAAATGTGTAAACAGGCAGAAGCATTTCAGCAAGTGTTCACTAGCTCTTGTTATATCTGAGACGTTGTATTACGTAGGAGGTTATATCGATATTTGAGAGTCTGGCTTAGGCTCCAATACAGTATGGAAGGATCTCAATCCAGGTGTTTTTAGCAGTTGGGAAGTCAACAATATCAAATATGAAATTAATGTAAGCGGTAATGGGTTCTTAAGGTCTTAAGGCTTAGATGTTGAGTTCTTAAGGCTTAGAGCCCGATTACACAATATCGGAGTCAAATGAATCCGATACGCTTTCGTAGCGTATTACCCTTCTGTCTACACGATGACGATTAAGAATCCGGTATAACATCAATGTGCACACGAATGCGATACAGAATGAGTACGGTATCGTGCAGACACATGAATCCGATATGATTTCATACCTTATTGACAATGAGGCTATATTTTACAACTGCTGTCAACAACAAGAATGACCTCAGGTTTGGCTCATTAACTATCTATGTATTTCTAAATGGCCTACATGCTATTAATTTAAGAACAACTTAAGAACAATTCAGTTTCAATATTTGGAAAAATTAAGAACAGCCAGTCTGAATCTCAATCATACTAGTTCTTATAAAAAGAGTGCAGTGATCTAAAAGGTCTGGTGCAGTTGATCTAAAAGGCCTGGTGGCCATATGATCTCAAGAGATGGAACAGGGGTGTAGACGTAAAAAGTGCGGAGGGAGTGCCGCACCACCAATATTCAACCTGTTGTCAAATGTGCCGCATATCAATAGTGCTCGTCAATTTTATTGCCAATAAAACGCAAAGAATGTCCTCTTTGTTGGCGAGCTGGGCGCGAACGAAGTCTCTTGATCGGCAAATTGGGGCTATGTGTGCACCCCACCAGCAAATTTTTTTAGCTTCATCCTTGGGTTAGAAATAGAACAAGAATCATTTAAGTCTGTAATAAGTTAACATTATACTTATTCGACGAAACAAAGTCTGTTTGATCAAATGGATCATATGCAGTAGTAATTTTCATCCGGGGTTCCGTCAGTGCAGTCCAGAGGTTCTGCCACAGGCTACACAATTGCCATAATCGACAGTAATTTTTCCTTATCCTGTACAGATATATGAACAGGGGTTCCTTGAGCCACTGGAATATTTCCTTGGGGTCCACCCCACCCAAAATGTTTAAAAACACTGATATACGAAGAGCTCTGCCAGCCATTCAAAACATTACAATTTTTCTTTTTCAAAGATTTGCCATAAGTTGTCCTAACATTCAGGGGCGCAACAAAAGAAACTAGTTCGTGGGGTGCATAACCCCAATTTGCCGACAAACAGATTTCATTAGAGCCCAGTTTGCCAATATAGAGTGTTTTCCTCATGTTATCAGCAATGCAACATTATATAATAAAAAAATTATAATAATAACTTTGTTTAATGTTAGTACTACAATAGTACTGAATACTAATACATACCAACGTACTCCAATGCAAATTGCATCCAAATAATATTGCTACTGGCTGCAGGCCATGCTGGCATATTGGTTGTTTTAAAACCAGTTATGTATGAGTGTTTTGAACTATTTTATATTGTTTGACAGCTTTATATCATCTGGGTGAGAGTTCCAGATCTTTAGCCCTAAGAATCGGAGAGATTTAATTTCCAATCTAGTACTTTTGACCTTAGGAATATAAAGAGCATCTCTCATGTGAAGGTCATAATCTGAAGGTTTTGGAATAAAGTAACCTTTCATGAAGACAGGGTTTAGATTGTAGAATTTTTAAAGATTCTCTAGGGCTAATTGTCTAATTGAATGAATTTTGGACTGTGGTAAGCTTAGTCTTATTTAGTACTTCAACATAAGATGAGGAATAGTCTGATAGTACTAAGTGTAATGCACTCTTGTTGAGCTTTTACAATTTCTGCTAACTGTCCTTGTTGCAAAACAGTCAAACAAGATGGCAACAATTGAAATAACAAAAGACAAGTGAGTTTGTAGCATGAATTTTTCCTTACTGTCCATGTACTTAGCTGGTCTTTTAAGACAGTTGAGCTGCAACGATGCCTTTGTACAGATTTTTTGATATGAGAATCACACTTTTGTCTAGTATCAATTTGAACACGAAGATGTGTTACTGTGTCACTTAGTATAATTTTGAATTCATTGTTTACTACAGTTCTTCAATATTGGTTTGCTGTTTGTTGACAACCAAAGATTGGAATTTACTTTTTTGGCTGTCATGTGATTATAATCAAACAGCTCGATGCATTTGGTATTGTTTATTTTAACTAACTTATTAAGCTCCTCAATACTGCTAGCAGAAACTGCGATTGTGTTGTCATCTGGAAATCACACAATGACCTGCTACTAATAATAAGTAAGATGTCGTTTATAAAAATATTGAAGAAAAGTGGGCCAAGAATTTACTCTTGTGGTGCCTTGGCTTAGGGCCCCCTATTGAGGAGCACAATTGATGTTCGGGAAATGTGCCGACAGGCAAAATATTGAAAGGGGTTGTGGCATTTCAACCTTTTCTACATTTCACATAAGCCTTGAAGCTTGAGGCTGGTAACTACTGTACAGGCTTTTTATAAGGGCCTAGATGAAGCCCTAGTTCCATAAGTTCCTTATTCTTGGACCTCAAATGGTTAACTTGCAGTACTAAGAGTTCCTTAATGGTTCCTTAGTTTCTACTGCACATTTAGTACTTGTTTCAAGTAAAAAGCTTAACAAGCAAGCTATATGAGTTCTGGCTGCCAATGGGTGGAACCGGCTGTCGAAGTCTTACTTGTTTGCCAACATAAATTTTTCAAATTGAAAAGCTCCTAAAGGATTTTTTCTTTGGCAATGCAAGTTCTAACTATTTCAGCATTCTGCATGCAGGTGCCAGATAAAGTAGTTTCTTATATAAAAAGTGTTTAGTAGGCATATAGGAGAGAGGGGCTGAGAGATATAACAATAAGGAGGAAGCCAAGAGCGGAGCCTTGCGATACTCCAAGAATTAGATAAGGCGCCATTGACCCAGCAAAAATTCTTGCCATTGTTCAAACAAGACCGGGGGCAAGCATATTTGACACCATTAAGGCCTGTTTAAACGATCCAACTTTTCACCCAAATATTTCAGCCAACAAATTTTGCCAATGTTGGGAGGGGTGTTCAAATGACCCAACATTTTATCCAACATTTCCATGGAGGTCATAATTTGAATACGCTGTGAAGGAGCTGTGCTTTGAGACTGGGAACCACGATCAAAATGCAAATAGTGTTTGATTTTTTAAAGGAGAACGCATGCGCAATGCCAACAATGTTGGCTGAAGTGTTCAACGACCCAAAATTTCAGCCAACATTTGAAAGCAATGGAATTGTTGGCTACCGCAAACCAACATTTTTGACTAGAATCAGCTTCACCTAACATCAGAAAAGTCAATGTTGGATGACCCAACATGGTGTTCAAACGATCCAAAATTTCACCTAACATCAATGTTGTGCAAATGTTGGGTGAAATGTGGGATCGTTAAAACAGGCATTAAGAGAGGGGTGGCCAGGAATTGGAGAACACAATGCTGTAGGGAATAAAGGAAGAACGATAGTGAAGGGGCCTATTGGCGAATCTAGGGAAGCGCAGATTAAAATCAAACGAAAAAACTGAGGATTCAGGATTTGTGTCCACGCCCTTTTTAATGGCTTGGCTTTGACGAAATTGACGTCCTACTTTGATGACAAAGCAATCTCCTGCTTTTCACAATAACACGCAAACAAGATTGCTAAAGGGGATTGCATTTTATTGAAACTGAGACCTACTTTCATCACAATGGCACTTCTTTCCCCATTGCCCAGCTTATCAAAGGGTAACAGGCAGTGATGTGCTTATTGGAGGGGGCAGCAAATACCAAATCGTAAGAAAGCTGGTCACACAGCAGGAAATTTAGTCTCTCATTGATCATAGCATTTTCTGTGATTTTTGGTCATCATCATCATTATAGAAATAAATCATTGGACTGGTCAGCTGTGGCATCCATAACAAACTGCCTCTATTCTTTTCTATCCTGCGCTTTCCTGTATACTTGCGCAATGCTTAATTGTGTAAGTTCTTTTATGTTGTCTTTGTATATGGCTTTTGGTCTTCCTCTTTTACTTTTCCAAAATACCATTCCAGTTACAAAGTTATTTGGTCATAGTTTATCAAATGGTTCAAACCCTCCCTAAAGCAGCCATGAAGCCAGGGGCTAGCATGAGGCAGTACCCCTAGCTCAACGATTTTGCCCGCCCTTGCCCGCCCATAACTTTGAATCTTGATCATTTGGTATCTTGTTATTGCTTTTCTATGTCAAAGATTATGGATTGAAGGAGCTTTCTAATGATGTTTGTAAAAGGCCATTCTTTGGCATTGTACGGAATGTAATTGTGAAAATTTTCTCTGGGGCAAGCCCCAAGCCTCCTATGCTCCCCTTATGGCAATATAAGTGACATTGGTAAAAATTATAGCCAATATGGAAGACGTGGTAATCAAAAAATTTCTGATCTGAGCCCTAAACTCCTTACTGTCTCTGTGTGTCCAATATGCACCCTCTTCCTACTTGGGCGTGGCTGCCACACCCTCCAGCCTAGTTGTCCCCTGTCTCTTGAAAGCTACAATACTTGCCAAAAGTCCCTGGGACACTTTCAAAAAATTATGAAAAACTATAGCCTTCTCAGTATTTCAATCACTACGCTTTCTACGCACCCCCTTCCCCCTAATACAATGTTGGTCTGTTCCTGAGACATTTGGCGTTATTGTGCACGAACACTGTTTCCGGTACTGTATGTACTTCACTCAAAATCCAACATTGTTTTGGGGGAGGAGGGGGCCGAATGTGCCGTCCAGATTTAACATTTGCAAAGTGTCCCAGGACTTTTGGCGGGTATTGTAGCTTCATGACTGCCGTAAGGGCCTTAAAGGAAAACCACATCTCTGGTCTAGGCACATATCTGGCAAAAGCAGTTACCTTCACCACAATTCCCAGCCGCACCTGCCACCTGCTACTACTATTGTGACTCTCTTTGACACTGTTGCTGCTGGATCCAACCGCATTAAATTGCAGTCAGTCTAAGCATATTTTTATGCGGTATATCTACTGGCGACGATTATTACAAAACTTGATTTAATAAAATTACTGACGAGCCTTTTGCATATGGAAAGTTGAATGTTGCTGTAAAAATAGGTCAACAATATAGTTGATTATATGGACCGCGGTGTGATAATTTTATTCAGGTGAAAGCTGCTACAGAGAAAGTATAGTAATAAATCAACACCATCTATATCGTTAGTACGAAATGTCATCAATAATGTATGTGAATATCATGTGCCTTTGTCCTTTATTTGAAAATGTAATTTAACAAATTCTCCTCTTTTGGCTTTTTCCCGTGAATTATGAGCAAGCATTTGATGAATCCTTTTCAAAATAATCCTCGTTCTATTACATTACTAATTTAAATTGTTTCGTTGCACACATCTTAACTGGATGATCCTGATTAACTTAAAATGCTTTTAGTCAAATTTGTGGCACTATCTCCAGTACAAGATCTTATGAAGCCTTAAGGACGGGATATTCAGTGCTAATCCCTGTCAAGACTGGAAATATCAATAAACAATTTGCTGATATACGAAAACAAACTGAGGCGAGAAGGTGCCAAGGAATGAGGGGATGAAACCTAGGCCCATCAGAGAAATAGTGGTACTTTTACAAGCTTAATATTTTGCGCTTTCATCATATTGATCAGAAACCAGTACAATGCTACCTACTTTACTCAATACGAGGTCGGCAGAAGAGATTTCAGAAGCTTTGGCACAAAAGAAGAACACAGGCTCCTGTCAGCCCAGCGAGCTGAAAAATAGAATTTTCTTAAATTAGCTCTGAAAAGTTACTGCTGTTCTTACTTTCTGAGGCTCCTACAACTTGAGGCCCAGGGGACAATTTTCTCCCTGCTGCTCTCATTCTCGGTGGTTCTGGCTGCACCTCTGCTTCGATGTTCTTTCCTGTGTGGCTTTGAATTAAGTGGAACTATTTCCAGCATTCCAAAACCTCTTATTAATGAAACATTGCTTGACCATCAACACTAACACCAATCAAATCTCCAAAAGCCATGACGTTGGTAATGAAATTCACAGATATCTAGACATGTGAAGTTGTGCAACTCAGTCCATTTTATTCCAATGCAAGGCACTTATGACATAGCTTGCAAGCTATTTGCTTCTGCCACGCCCATTGTGTAATCCCAACGTAAGATAACTCCCATTGTTTCTACAGAAATTTTGATATGTAGAGGCTTTTAGTTTGGGCCTTAGTTATCACTTTTATCTTATATTTCGTATGTGTTTTCATTGGTTCCCTTATACAACTAACTTGCATATCGTAGACTTGACAAGTGTACAACGTCGATGGTAAATAAAGTTAAAGCAACACCAACAACACCAATTGCTGCATTGTAGTTTTGTTTAGTGGCTTGTGTGGATTTGTTCAGTATCCATACTGCTGGACCTCATTGCATCATTGCTGCTAGAGATCTAGGCTACAGGTAATGGTTTTGGGTTAGGGGGTTAGGGTGACTGTTAGGATTAGGGTGAGTGTTGGAATAGTAGAGTAATCAGGTCGAGCAGCATGGAAACTAGACAGATCTGGTTGGTTGAGTCTATTTTATGCACTGGGCTGCAAATAAAATGTGCTTGCATTGAATTGAATGGATTGACTTGGATGCAGCAATATTGAGTGGTTGGTTCTTTCAATCAAGTGAATCAGTAACCCATTTTGGGAATCATGGTATAGTGCAAATGTCTACAATATTAGTCAGAAAGCAATGTAAGAATTGGGGCCTGGGTTGAGTAAGGCTGGGTCCACGTTGCCTCTATTGACAAACATGACCATTTCCATTTTAAAACTGTATATAATCTGATCATTACTAGTATTTCCTCTGCTTACTTAGCGTGTTTATTCCATATCTGGGAAGTACTCTCCGCTTTACCGTCCATAACAAATGCCTTGCGCTCTCTCTTTCACTATCTGGTACAATTTCAACTTTTCAGATCCTTCAGATTACCAAATAATATATATTGTGCAGGACTACATCCATAAGTACGGTTTCCTTTCCTTTTTCTAGAAAATCTGGTTTTTTGGCCTATCCGCACTAGGCCATTTAGTCCCAATAGATGTACGTCATAGTTCTCCTTTACATAGTACTACATGAACACAGCACTTACTAATTACGTCTCTCTTTGCCCTTTGAAGAAAAAACTACCAAGAAGTATAGTATAGCGTTCAAATCTTGATTGGTTAATACATTTGCTCACAAAACACGTGAAATTGGCCTAATTTACCTTCGAAAGCCGTTTGTTGACGAACGTGTTGTCTCCTATTGGCTGAGACGGTAAGGAGAATTTAGTTGTGAGCAAATTAACCAATCATGATTTGAGCGTTATGCTAAGAAGCATAATATCAAGTTTGCATTGCAGTACTAGCCCGAGATATGCAACATGAGTTCAATCTTGGTTCAGAGATTCTATTTCTTCATGAAATGTAATGTAAAAGCTAACTGACGCTGGGTAAGTTAGATGTTAGACGCATTGATCATTGCCTACATTAGAGAACGCTTCTGAAATTTTAGGTTAGGGTTGTAGTGTTGGCATCTGTTATACTGTTTTGTGGCAACCGATAGTAGATGGTTTAGGGCAATGGGCAGTATATGAAATAGGTATGCCAAGCGTTGCAAGAAGTACTGAGATAGGGAAGTTGCCACAGACCAATGATACTCCTGGCGCTTCTAAGAAAATAGCTGTCCAGAGTCATTGCTCCTGAAGATACTCTGTATGTCATATTCTTCCTGAGTTTTTGATGATTTACCTATTCACAACAAGTGCAACAAGAATTGGCAAGGGAGTGATTAATACCTCTTTTTGTCATTCTGTATGTAGTAGCGCAATGGGTTTCCTCTACTTTAAGTTATTTTTGTGGCTTAACAAAGCCCAATCTTCTCCTCTATTTTTGAACTAATTTTTGACTTTATATCAGTTTGGATGTACTGGTTTTGTCATTACCACAACATCCTAACCCTTCTCATCAGTCTTTGGGAGTGTCCCATTTGCTTATCATATGGTACCAGCACCAATCAAGTTACTGGTTCAGCCCAGACATCAATTTCAGCTACAAAATCACTGCCAAAGGTTTTATCCACTATTTTATGTCCTAGAAACTCAAACATCGATTCCCGCTACAAAATCACTGCCAAAACTCTCCACCATTTGTCTGTCTTGGAAACTCAAGCACTTCTTATTCTTTCACTGTGTTTATTTACATGTTCTTAATTTGTGCTACATTTTCTCATATTATTCATCAATTTTATTTCAGCAATACGAGTGATGTCTCTATCATAGTTCCAAGTATTGCTGCTATTGCTGAAAGGTTATGATTTATAAATTGTGTCTCTAACAAGAGAAATCGCATTGTTTGTTGGGCTTCTGCCATCGCTATTTGATCAAAGTACAGCTTTCTTTCTCTTACTAAAGCCCAGGTCAAACGCGAAGAGCATTTCAACGAGCAATGTTCAACATTCACGTCAAATGTTCGATGGATTGTTCGTTGCATTTGGCTGCTCTGACCAAACGTGACGAGCATTTCAACAAACATCTTGAAATGAAAAGGCGCCAACGCAGAAGCAAGCAAATAAAGTATGCAGACTAGCATGACTTTGCTGGATTTATCAGAAAGAAAGGAATGGAGCATGGAAATGATGAGAATTCAGCATGGTCTTAACGAAAATGATGTTTCCGTGGACCAAGTATTGGGTGCAGAGTTGCTAGACACTTTAAAAGAATAAGCGTAAACACTTTGGCCCAGTTCCTAAAATCATCCCGCTAATACCCTAAAATTGCTACCCTATGCATTTACTCATGATTCTTTAAAGTTCATTCAGTTTACGATACATTTCTAGATTTGTAGAATATGAAAAAGTTTGAGATATGTTTTGATCTTCATCAATCAAATTTCGAACAACGCCGAACATTGCCCAACATGAAATTTATCATCGAAAAGGGTGGCCAAACGTGACAAACATTTGCAGAACATGAAAGTTGAACATTGTTCGTTAAATTGCTCGTCGTGTTTGGCCAGGGCTTAAGACAAAGATATAAACAGCTCAGACTCTATTCATGTTGATAATTCTTCTACAACTCTAATTTTGCTAAAGGTTCAAATGGATTGGTGCATTAGTACGAGTGACAACTTACAACCAATCTATGTATTTTATGTATATTTAATCGCCTGTAAATTGCCACAATGATGGTTCTTACGGTCACTTCAGAGTGATCATCCTTATTGTAAACAAAACGACAGCAGTGTATTTTGAAATTTACTTTTTATCGATATATACAAAAGCTACAATGACACAGCTCTTAGAACGTGGAGTATAAATTTGACATGCCTGCATCAACTGTACAGCATACGAAGCTTAATCAACATCTAGCATGATAATAACAAGTCTAGATGCTCAAAAGATCATGAAAGGGATAGCACAGAGGTTAGAGTGCCTATCTACTGTTGGGAAAGTTGATGGCTCGAGCCAGACTCGAGCTATCTGAATACTCGCACTCTACACAGCCAGGAAATAATGGGTTCTTAGTGGCAAAACTGGGGAAATATAAGGGGTGAGGAAAGGAACTTACCACTCTACCTCACATGCCGGTGGTTCAGGGAAAATTACCTCACTAAAAGGTACTCTTCACGTACGAAAATATGTGGGACCCTATCTTTACCTTTACTGTTCAAAAGATTAGCATTGGGCTAATGCCAATTTTTTCCAATGGCATGATACATGTTTTTTATTTCATAAGAAGGTCTTTTAACCCAGGACTGAATCATCAGTGGAAAGCGAAAATGTGCTATCTACACCTGAAGTGATGATCAGTCTGAGTAAATTGCAGCAGTTGAGCTGCTAGAGGACAGCCAACATAACTTACATGACATATTGTACACAGATAATTAGAATTTCTAGCAAATATGCACTAATAAACGTTCTTAAATTTTAAAAAATCCAGTACTGAACTTTCTTAACTCTTTGAGCAGTTGAGGACTATATTCTTGTAAACCACTTTCTTATAAATACGAAAATGTGTGTATAACTGAGAACAACAACACTATTAGAATCATTATCTCAGTTACAACACGACATAAGCAGAGAAGCGCAATAAAAATAGGCTTCAGGTACGTCAAGTTGCATTTCAGTTATGCTGGAAAAGATGCAATTTGATACAACCACTTAAATTCCCATCTTAAAAGAGAACACCGCTCCAACCTTTGGGTCAATCTTAATGCACATTTAACTATCGTGAAAAGATGCCATTAGTTTGAAAATTGCTTCTCAAGAAGCTTTGACTGAAGCAGGACTGCCAGACAGAGTAGAGTGGCTGTATTTAAAAAGTTTCAGTTTATGCCCCGACCGGCGTCTTCTCATGGATTTCTAAGAGCATTCATTTTCTTGGAACTCATTAAGTGTAAAATGTAGGCTTTGATGCATAATCTGAATCAATATTTTTAGAACACAAATGCTTCTGGAATTTGATAAAGGGAATAGTTGCCTTTTATTTTTTGGCTTTGAAACTTCCGCAAGTATAATTTGCGCATTCCGATGCAATTAGGACCACTTAATGCTCTGTATTGATGCGTTGTTTCAATGAGTGTCTAGTAACATAATAAATAGTAATCCTCATTCATTGTCTAAGTAAAAGTTTTATGTCTTTGCTTCAGAACGAAAGCAATTCTTCTTAGATAACAAATGGGAAAGCAAAGTTTTCATGAGGACTAGAACCGTACCCATGGGGATTCTAATTCGTATGAAGTAAGTTCATGATAGAAATAATGATCAACATTTGAATTTATAAAAAGTCAAATCTAGCTCAGAATTGCTAATGTCAACTTATTAGTATTGGCTGAAGATGGTACAAGGCACAGTGCTTTTCGAAAATTTGAAGGAATCAATTGGAGAAGGTACTTTAGTCTTTGAAGCTATTTTTGCACACAACTTCGCAAAACTGTACTCTTCTAGGAAATTCAAGCTAGATTGAAGAGTAATATTTTGAAGTATTTAAGCAAGTTGCATTATAGTGAGAGTTCAATTTAGAACAGGGCCTAAAGTAAGAGCTTTTTTAAAGATGCAAACTTTTGCTTAAAAGATTGAAGTGGTACTTCTTGGGACGTAGATGACAGAAGCTAACATCCGATGCTTTATCTGCAAATCAAAATTCTATCGAAAAATTATCTTACAGTTGTTTAAATAGAGCTCCTTATATATGTTGGTAGATGATGACATCTATAGCTCTGCAGCAAAGACTTTAGTGTCGGAATAATTTATTGCTTACAAAATTGCTGTAAAGTTTGAAACAGATAGGGGTGAAAGGGATTTCAAATTTTATTATGAATTTATGTAGCCTAATGCAAGAGACAAGAATATCTTCTTGGTCCCAATGTATCTTCAAACAAAATACTCTAACGTACCATCTTTACAGTATGAAATGATTTATAGCCAAACATTTACTCTCAGAAATTTTGGAACCATGTTTTGTTAGTCTTATACTTTTAAAACATTTTTGAAGTCACGCCCATTACATTGGCATAAAATTCATCTTCTATTAATACGATTAGTAGACGTGTCCATTTTAAAGGGACTTTATAATTGAATGTGCACGATTTACAGACTATTTAAAAGTACACTATTTAATCACGTAAAAATGCACAGTTTTGATTTAAAACTGCACAAAATGTGAGAAATACACTGTGGTATTTGTAATTTTTCACTTTAAAGCTTAAAACCAGCTGTTAACAATTTGGAATAATCAAGCAAATTTATTGACCAGATTCATGGACGCATAAGCTCATTGAGCTTGATTCTCTGGGTTGGATATTTCATAGTACTTTAAGTAGGATGAACATTCAATACGTGAATCAAAGAGACATTTTGTAATGAACAATCCTCCACTAATAACACCCCATTAGTATCTAAAACCCTTTAACATAGACAAGATGGCCAGCAATTCGCTAGCCCAAAATGTGAGGAGACTCGTAATTTATATGTGCTGAGTTCTATTTGCTCATCCCAAGAAAATCTTTACCAGCATTCTACAAGCAGTGATTCTTGATAAATGCAGATTAACAAAATTTTTTTATTCATTTAAGGTTGGCGACTAAAATATCTCAATTAAGCTAATCAAAGTCAACTATGCAACACTACGTAAAAAAACAAAGAAACATAAACAAAACCTGCATTAACTTTAATGTAACTGAACGTAATGTTATAAATTAACCTAAAATAAATGTAATCTAAATGTAGCCTAAATTTATAATAAAAGTTTTGCAAAGCCTACACTTGCATTTATATGTTCTCCAATGTTTATATGCTTTTTAAACACCTGCAAGTTCTAAGGCTCTTTTATTTTTCTTGGTAATGATTGCCAACGCCTACCTCCTTATCGTTTAAAGCCAATGAGCTGTTGCATTTGCCCTTGGCACCATAAAACCACCATTATTTCTAAGATGCTTAAGTCAGGCTTCGCCTCAGGTTGTGCATCAAATTTTCATAAAATATTCCTTTTTTTGAATGTCTATTCTCTTTTCAATTTGATGAGACAAAAGCTTACTCCTTCAATAATCAAAAAACAACTCGTATTACGGTAGACCGCAGCTATTTTTACGGTAGACCATGGTATTAGTAAGGCTGGATAAAGAACAAGGGATCTGTTAAGGAAATTTAGCTGGATCGGAACTGACGTAGTAGCTACTTCTAGCTAAGCTTAAACAAATATTGCTTGAAAGTAATAAAATAGAATAACAATCATTTTAGGCAGCACTGAAAAGTAGATGAAGACAACTCGAAATGGTTTTAAAAAAAACTTCAAGAAACAGGCACTTCGCAGTGGGAAATCATGGGTTGACTACTGGGAGACGTGATTACCTAGTGGGAATTTCTTTACTGTTTGTATCTTAAAAGATTTCCTGAAACAGAGAGGGAAGAATATTTGGTAATATTTGGATAATTAATTACAATATTCGGATTACTTTGGAATATCTTAATATCGGTCTGTCTTTCTTTCTCTCTTTCATTCTTTCTTTCCTTCCGTCTTTCATTCTTTCTTTCCTTCCGTCTTTCTTTCGTCCTTTCCTTCTGTCTTTCTTTCTTTCTTTTCTTTTGTTTGTCTGACTGTCTACCTGTCTATCTATCTTTCGGTCTCTCAGAAGGCTCACCTTCCTGAGATAAGGAAAACAATATCTTCCTCACAAAATATGACTCTACATGGAGTACATTGTCATGAGGCTATACATTAAAACTTGAAAAAGCCTTTTAAAGCAAAATTTTATTGCATATATATATATATATATATATAAATATATATATATATA
>WIPJ01067708.1:96259-111688 GCA_018155075.1 Cassiopea andromeda
TATATATATATATATATATATATATATATATATATATATATATATATATATATATATATATATATATATATATAAGCAGTGCTTCAAAGTGCTAAGCGCTAAGGTACTATTCCATCAGAGTAGGCAAGAGAGTTGGAAGAGTTCGCTAAAAATCAGCCTCATTTGAGAAGCCAAAAATTGACATTGATAAAATTTGCAGCCTTATCCTCTCAAGATACCTTATTATTTTCGAAATGGAACATCTTAATTCCTTCTATTGTACTACTTAACAGTGCATTTCAGAAATAACACTAACATTAAATCTACTAATTATTTACCCCCTGTTGATCGCGCAGCATCTTAATCTCAGTACTTGGCGAAAAAGAAACAAACCAAAAGAATTGATGTTTATTTAGGACACCCAGCTTACAAAGCGGTTAGTATCATTATTGCCCTAAATGCTGCAAATACGAAGTCACCACAAATTTGATCGCACTTGTAATCCGTTATACAAGCAATGGATGCCTCCAAAAATGCCTGGGTGTCCCCCCGGAAATACATAACTCTATATTCACTCATTTTAAAAATATTATTGTTTTGTGTAGATTTTCCTTCCCTGTCAAATATAATAAGCCATTTTCCTTCATAATGAGTCACTGTGCTACTGGCGGATATAAAATGCTCTGTCAGTCAAGATTGCAAGTAGTGTGTTGAACTGCGATCTACTTCAGTTCACCGTACATCTTTAGCATGAGTTGTACTCTTCTGTTTAATCGTGTAAAGGCATATATTCCTGATCGATTGATGGCTGGCAAGGGGATACTACTGGTTAACTGGTCATTAAAATTTCACTTGTCAATAATCGTTGTGGCAGTTGACTTGTGAACGGCTGTAGGTGAATGGTTACCCGTCACCATTATCTTTTGAGAGGCTTACAGTGTTCGTAATAGACTTTCATTGACACCGCGTGAAGTGAGCGCGAAAGTTGCATAGCGAGCGGGGGATTTTGTTTGTTATTATTTTGATGCAATCGACCATGACACTTACATCAACTACCTGACGATTGGGAGTAAATTTCCACAAATGTTCGTTGTAGATGCTGATCGGACAAGATGCCACTTGTGAAAGGTCGAAACGCACCACAGAATATTTTTCTTGAGACTCTCGCAAATAAATTCGACGGTTCGAGTAAGTCGTTGCTTTTTACCTAAATTTATTCTGTTTGTTTTTCGTGAAATGTCAAGGATATCTTCCGCATTTGTCGGATTATCCTTACAAAGTTTAATAATAAAATTATTATTCTTTGATACAGCGCCGAGAACTAGCAAAACGTAAAATATTACTTTATCGAGTTTTTTATTTGCGTTTGCAGGTAGCAGTAATATCGAGTACAAGTCTGTTCTCAATCATTTATTTACAAAACAAAGTGCTTGAATATATTTGAATATTACGATATAAGACACTGAAATAAGCAGTTAAGAAAACGTTTACCGGCTTGACGCTTACAACGGAGTAAAATCCTGTCGTTAAAATTATGGATAATGAACTCACTTCAATCTCTATATGCAGTAAATTTTTTAAGAGAGAGAACACGAACAATTACTTGAAACTTGAGGTTCCAAGGCGTTAAGTTTTTCAGCATTTCTCGCCACCCTTTGAGATAGAGAGTAAATATGACAGCTACAGGTGTCAAACCATTGTTCAATGAATTTTTGAATCAAAATCAAAGGTCAACCGTTGATTCTTTTGACGTTTTATTCCTCCTGTTCCCTGGACGAGCGAATTATTTTTAAAACAAATGCTACAACAATGTTTTAGTTCGCTGTATTCCTATTCTAGCAAGTTGTTTAAGCAATAAATAGACTCTAAAGAAGCCTTGAGCAAAGACTATTTTGCTTAGCTAGCAAAACAAAGTCAAATACTGAAAGGAAAAATTGTTTCTCAACTAGTTTGAGGCTTTCAAATTGTTTTCTGCTTTGTAGTTAGGCATCTTAATACTTTCTGCTGTTTGTTAGCTGTTTGCTGTTTCTAACATGAAGGTCTCCCGGATCGAAAACACATAATTTTATTATGAAGATCAGGCTGAGCTTCCCATTGTTGTTGGTGCACATGTGTTTTCGTTGGTAGGCCTCAATTTGCTATGGAAAAACCTGTACAAATTACAACCCAATTCGCTTCAATTCATAGATAACTTTTATTTATTTTTTGTTTATCCACTCTGTTTTGTGGTGTTTGCGAACCAACATGTTCTCTCTTTGAATGGTTAGACTTGTGTATACGCAGGCCTTTTGGCGCACTAATACTACATTAATTGACTTAGAAGCCGCTACTTCATGACGTAATTTAGTGTTTACAAAGCGCGACACAAAACACAGTTTGCAATCCATCTCTTTTCTATCTCCTTTCTCTGTCCCTCGCTTGATTTATCATACTTACACATTTACAGTGATTTGTTTTTACTCTACCACTTATCATGTATGGCCTAATTCTCTCATAGGCGTGGCAAAACGTTACCCAAACAAGACAATTTTCAATCTAATTTTCTAGAGGCAGACTATACCATATTAAGTGCACTGCATGTCACTTTGTGTTGGGTCACAATATTTAATCATTATCAAAATACGCTGCAGAGTGAATGCATATTGCTCAGCAGTAATTAGGGCTTTCAATTGTGAAAATAGATTCACTGCGAATAATACAGAATTATGATTTTACAATGTCATGTACGAAGCAATTTTTGAGGTCTTTACATCATATTTGGACAGGGACGCCTGCACAAGACAAGGGCAAAGGGCAAGATAAAGCCAAAGGGTACCGGAGATCCGACTTCTACGTCATACCATATATAAATCTCTTTCATGATAATTAATTATTCAAAGATGCATGAAGCAATTCTGAACGAAATGGGAAAGGCTCCCTAAGTGGGCAACTTGGAAATGAGTCTTCTCGAAATACCATAGTTAGGTTGCTTCTGCTTTCAATAATTGCTATACTTTCTCAAGTTTTTAGCAATGTTTCTGTCGCTATTTACAAGTGGGGGTGGGGCTCGAGGGCTTACAACAACACTTGAATAACATAAAGAAGTTTCATGCGATTCCCTCATACTCAGTGTCTAATCGAAGGCCCACCATGGTTGGGCCTAGAGGAACATTTTTCACAGTAGGGTTCTCAGGTGGCTAGAAAATGCAATCCTGGGAGTGTTTGTTGTAAATAGAGTACAGAAAGAATACCCAAACATCTTCTCTCAAAAGGGCAAATCTTGCCTCCCTCGCTCCAGTTGGCGGAGGCGTCCTTGTATGTGGATGAGATGCTTCAAGAAGAGCACGTGCTAGATCAATATAGAGGCTAGAACAAAAGGCACGTGTTAGCTTTATATTGGTTTAGTCACAATCCCAGCTGAAAGGGGGAGCAGTCGAGGCTTGTAATCTTCGATTGTTTGCTAAATGTTAGTTGAAGATGCTCTACATTGCACGGTAGTTCAGCATGACTAGCTAGGACGATTGTTCATGCCCCCAGTCCAACTCAATTGTCTACAGTCTGTTTTAGTACCAAACTCTTTGTTGCTCTACTTTATTTATCTTCTCTCCACCTTAAGCATCTTCTGTCAAAGCGTATAGTACTCTTTCGTCGACAAGCTTGTTTTGAGAATGACACTTTCAGTAGGCCTAGTTCCACCAGATTTGTCAGAATGAGTGTTGGAGGCTGGATTATCAGCATGTTATCTATGCAATAGATATCCTAGATTTGCATCTGTTTGAAGAAGCGCAGGTTATTGCTCACATACGTACACAGACATTCACAAGCCATGCTATTGGTATTAATTTTTTAATGCTTCATTTTGAAATGAGCTCTTCTAGGAATAAGCTGCATTTCTTAGAATTTCTTTAGCTTTCAATGGACTCCTTTTACACTCTTTTTTATAAGAATGAAGTTTATAAGGATATTGAAGCTCAATATCATTGAAATTTAAGAATAATGCGAGGCTCAAGCCTCATCAAGGCATAAAAATTTTTTGCATCCTAGTTATAATACTACTTTCATCATCATCGATGCAAAATACAAACTCTTGCTTAGTTTTATGATGTAGTAAAACATCAACAAAGATTGGAATAAAATCCTTAAAGTTTTAGGAGATGTTACACCTTTGATATTTAAGAATAATTTAAGACTAATTCTAGGCTCAATATCAGAAAAATTTAAGAATATTGAGGCTAGTCAAAAGTTGGGTATTCTTATGATAAAAGAGTGCAGATTTAAAGTTATTCTAATTCAAAGCTCTGTTTTGTAGCATAGGTTCCTAAAGGCTATAATTGCTCAATGCACACTGAGTCTCTGTATTCTTAAATATTTCGGTTTTAAGCCTTAGATTATTCTTCGATTGTTCTAGAAAATCAAAGGTGTAGCTACGCCTAAAATCAAAGGAATATATTCAAGTCTCTATGTATGCCTTACTTCATCATAAAATAAATTAAAGGTGGGACAGAATGGTAGATATTGCATCGATGAAGCAATATTTTGACTCGAATATACGAAAATTCTTGATGAAGCTTGAGCCTTACATTATTCTCAATTTTTTCTTAACTTGAACCGATTCTGAGATTTTGTACAAACTATTTTACAAGGAACATGTCTATGAGAAACATGAGGCTGAAATTAATCAAAACTTAAGAAAAATTTAAGAAGCAAAAGCAGGCTTAATTTTAAATATAAGTTAAAATATTTTTGCAAGAAAATTTTTGATTAAGCAAGAAATAAAAGAGAAAAATCATCAATTACACGCTTCACAAAATCTGAACAACATAATTCTGGCATTACAGTTGCCTAGTCTTGGTTGCTATTATTGGCAGTCTTCAGAATTTAAGAAACAGTTAATGCTCGATTGGACAAAATATTAGGAAACATCCAGGCTGAAGCTAGAAAGTTTGTTTCTTATAAAAAAACGTGTATTCTTATGAAATTTAGTCCTGTAAAAAGAAAGCGTGTATAACAATATTCTAATGATAAGAAAGAGGGATCTTAAAGCATTAATAATTCAGTAATGCTTAATGTTTCATTTATTGATTTTGTATAAATACTGTTTGTGCATTATCATTCCGAGTCTGGATAAGGGAATTTAGTATTCGACCACTACAAAAACACATGTTCACGGCACATTTTAGACATCATGTTTGGTGATTTTATCAAGAATTTATCTGAATAAGTGGATACCGAATGCCGTAAGCTACAATTATTCGCAGTGCTGTTTATGGACGTAGAAAGCATTCAAAATAAGGGGTACACGCATTACAGTGTACCCTCACAAGCAAAACGGGCAACTTTATAAGCTGCAAAAAGTGCAATTTCTATGACAATTCCAAAGAAGTGGGTTCATTTGCTCATGTGCCACCGATTGCTTCATCTTTGGTGCCGTGCGATTCTTTATTCCTTCACAAAAGTGGCAATTTATTGAAAAGTAGTAAAATAGCTCTAACCTCACTGTGACTAGCGATTGCCGTGGAGGGGCAACACCTGACACTACCCTCTACTTCTGGGGCAAGAATATTATACAATACATATTCACCAAACAGTAGAGGTTTTACAGAAACTTTTCTCAAAAACCGGGTTTTTAATCCCCAGTTATAAAGTCCTGAGAGAGGAATCTAAATCAGTTCAGTTCTTCATTCGTGGCAGTGTCCCTCCACACCTTTTAAGTCACCGTGCCTGCTTCAATGGCTATCCCCTTCTCGTACTTTAGCTTGGAACTTCAAAGCATTCAATTACACATTTGCATATAGCATGCACATCTATGAAACAAAGTCAACCTTTATGTGATTATTACAAAGTATTCTTGGTCAGTATCGAAATTTTTTCGCGATTTCAATATCAAAGCTTTCTGAAGACCCTGGCAGCAAACTCCTTGAGCTTTGATTTCCTTGTGTATAAATGCACAAGTGCACCCAATGGACTGTTCAGGAAGCAGCATGTGCAGCCAAAATAATGATAAATCTTAGGAAATAACAAAAGATAGACTATTGAAAAAACCACATAACACATACATTCATTTTTTAAGAATGAAATTTAAAAGAGCATTATGCTCAAAGTTGCTGAAATTTAAGAATAATTCAAGGATAATCCAAGGCCCAAGCTTCATCAAGAATTATAATTTTTGTGTATTTGAGCTATATTACTGTTTGTAGGTTAACTTTTTCATTGTCGATACAATATTTATTATTCTGCTCCATTTTGCTTTGCTTTATGATGAAATAAGACATCAAAAAAGGCTTGAATATTCCTTTAATTTTCAGGCGAAGCTACACTTCTGCTGCTTAAAGTAACTTAAGAATAATCTAGGGCTAAAAACCAAAACATTTAAGAATAATGAAGCTCAGCAAACATTAGGTATTCTTTTAAAAAGAGAGTGTATATCATTTGTACATCTTCATACACATGTAGTTGGAATTTCAACTGCAGTTTAACCTATTAAACTACCTAAATATCAAGAATCTAGCATTGAACTCAAGCCCGTGAACATGCCTGTGTTTCGGGGGTGGCAAAAATGTCCAGGAGGAATCACATGGTACAAAATCTGAGGTCATATTACATACTATATGTTATGAGAATCAAATGGATAATGTGTGTGCAGGACAATATTGAACTTTCTCGTACGTCATAAAGACCAAGGATGAGCTCAACAAAAATTTCAGGAGACTTCTCCTTAGCTATAATGATAAAGCAGCAATAAAAATTGCATAAAAATATTCCCAGGGGTGACAAAAGCCGGCATCCTGTTGCCCAGGGGCGACATTTTCCACCCCATGCTACCCAATGGCTGCTGGACTGATTTCACTTTTTTTAAAACTTTTTGGCAATCAATTACTGTTTTCTAGTAAACCTTTTCTGTTGGAAGAAAAGCGTGTATTTCAATATTAGCCCGATTGGTTGCATAAGTTGAGTTCACATCAAAACATCCGATATTGAAGCGATGTAGCAGCAGGTTGAGTCCTTATAAGGTTGAATATCGCCAGAGACAGCAGTGTTTTCTATCAAACAACAACTGAACCTGCTACGAGATAACGCTATGGGCTCCACGTGCTGTTCATTGTAGCGTGACTCTGCAAATTAGCAGGCGAAACTCTCTTCTTACCTTAGAACAAAGGCCAAGCACGTACTCTTAAGTCTCTAATTGCCATCCCCCCGCTAAGTAATTTTTGAAAATTTTTCCAACCCCCGCTCTTATTAGGACTCTCCTACTTATTAGTTCTTGCGCAAAAGTTGTTCAAAGCGTATTTGAGACAGATGTTTTGAACAGACCTACTTGTTTGATAGCAATATTTTTGTGTCGTGTACATTCTCACGACCATAGTCGCCTGATTTATGAACATAGAGTGCTTCATAGCAGCATTATCTTAGAACTCAAATCATTGTTCAACCCCCTCCCCGCTTATTTGAACCCCCTAGCAATTAGGCACTTTAGAGTATTTGGAGGAAATGTCCTAGAGAGACAGAACATCCAAGTACCTAAAACTTTACTTGACTCTATAAATTTCCAGGTAAATTATTCTGTTGGAGGGAGCAAACCCAAGCACAAATTTTCATTTTAGGGACATTACCCTTCCGTTCCCCCTGTAGTTTTGTGCCTGAAAAAGACATGGTGCAGAATTGAGTTTTAGCAGTGTGGTACAGTTTATATATCCCTTAATGGGTACAAGGAAAGTCACTAGTCTAGATTTTAAGGTAACACTCTACTGTTAGTTATATATCTGAAATCAATCTGACATTTTTTAATTTTTCTAGTAGCAATCCGGAAAAATTCTGAAGTGTGAGTGGGGGCTCTTTAGTCTGCCAGCTAGGGAATACTGCTTGCTTCCTTGCTCCTCCCAATGATAAAGCCTTAACCTTCACTATAGGCTCGCTGCCCCCCGGTTCTTCCATGCAAGTGCTACGCAACCTTCCTATTTTGTGTTGTATTTAGATAGAGATTAAGGCAGGTCTTACGGAATACTTAGCACGTCAATATGGTAAGTTTTCCCTTGCAAATTCTTAACAGGAAACGGAAAAAGAGGAAATAATGAAGAGAAAAACTTGAGTAGTGCACAATGACTTTCTAATCCCTTCTTGATTCTTCGATTTCTGGTTTTGAATAGGCTTAGAAAATCATATTAACAAACAAAAGTTCTTGTATGTTTTCTATTGTAATTACAGACGTCATGGATTTCCTCCACAATTGATACTTGATATCATAATCCTGCAAATTCGTATGCTGAAATTTCTGTGCGCACTTTTGGTACAGTCTTAGCTTGTATTTGGTTGTCCATTAAACTTTTTTGATATGACTACCCTACTTTTTGCTGAGCTTCAATATCCTTAAATATTTCAGGTTTTGGGCCCCAGGATTATTCTTAAATTGTTCTTAAATTTGAAAGGTTTAACTTATCTGAAAGTGAAAGAAATGTATTCAGATCTTTGTCTATATCTTACTTCATCATAAGGCAAATCAAAGTAGGAACAGAATAATAAAATATTCTATTGACTGTGCAAACGCTAATCTACAAACGGTACTATAACTCGAACGTACAACAATTCCAAGTCTTGATGAAATTTGAGCCTTACATTATTCTTAAATCATTCTTAAATTTCAGCGATTCTGAACCTTAATATTCTAATAACCTTTAAACTAATAAAAAAGAGTGTATGTGTCCAGTTACCTTTCAAATTTCCATTTTTTCGTAAATTTTCCTCTTTGCTGCTAATGGAGTTAACTTTTTCTTTGTGACGGTGTTCTTGAATGTGGTACCCCCCTTTTCACTGCCTCCTACATCCCTGAACTCTAAGCCAGGGTTTTCCAACCTGCATTGAAGGAGGACCACTAGCAATTTCGAGTCCTATGTGGAAGGCTACTTTCGCAATTAGGCCAGAAATGGAGGGCTAATTTTGGATTCTAAAACTTCAATGCCAATGCAATTCTCTATAAACTCGTACCTCTGCATAGGCCACATTGGGAGCGTGGCGAGCCACAATGTGCCCCTCGGAGCACGCGTTACACAACCCTATTCTAGACGAAATCTTCTCACTGCAGATCCTCGTATTGGCCCTCCCTTCGAAAAAGCCCCCCCCCTCGAATAAGCCCCCCACCCAAGCATGTGACTGCAGCTATTTGAAACTTTATTAGTGCTTTATAGAGTTACGAAAGAAAAATCAGCCAGTAATTAACGAAAACCGTATACCTTTTAGAAAACACCCTATGTCTTGTATTTGTAGCATCACTGATGATATTCCATTTGACATTGTTCTACCAATAAGCTACTTTTTGAAAGAGTAGCTTATTGATAGAGCTAATTCCACTGGAACATGACCAACTATACTCTTTTGTTATAAGAACTAGTAAAATTGAAGTTCAGACTGGCTTTTCTTAATTTTTCCGAAATTTTGAGGTTGAATTGTTCTTAATTTGTTCTTAAAGTAGCGTGTAGGCCATTTAGAAGTACATACCAAGACTATATACGAGGCAACATGGATGTATTGATTGATTGAGAGCCCATTCGCCAAATAATACATCCGGGATGGTCTCTCTTGCACATCAATGTTATTTATTGAAAAAAGTACATAAACAATTATAAATAGACAATGCTAGCACCATATCTAGCTTGGCGAGGGGCAACTAACTCGTGAAAATCAAAGAGAAGTGACAAGGCTGCCATTCTTCCTCAGGCTTGCAAGGAAAGGACATTTCATTTCCATATGTTGGTGAAAAGCTTATGCATCATTGTCCAAAAATGCATAAGAATGTACGAGATAAAATTTTTAAATCCTTCTCAAATAAGCTCTTCCCTCGTTAGTATTATTTATGTCCAATTCTCATGGCAAAATAGCACACTGCTGTAAATATTTTAGCTTTATTCTTTATGACAACTTATTTTTGTTCTTTCCGTACTTGCATAATCATTCAAAGCTTTTTCTCAAATTCCAACCCCCCGTTTATCTTGACCTCGTCGTATATTAAATTTCGGATTTTTTTCCAGCCACTCTGTTTATTAGGACCCCCCTCATTTGTTTGGGACTTGAGAGTAGGGAACCATGCAGTTTAAGGATGTAGGCACTCAGATAGGGAAGTGGTGCTGATGGTCTGAATCCCCTGCCCTTTTCAGTAAAAGACCAAAAGTGCCCTTTTTGCAGTGCCTTCTTTATATCTAAAACGGCCTTTTCCTTAGATTGAAAAGGTGTGGTTTCAAAAGTTTTCCGGGGGCTTAGCCCCCAGCTCCCCCATTTATCCTCTCGTACAGTGAAAAGAGATCGCAATGAGGATCACTGGGCTCTAGAAGTAACCTTCCCACTATTTCCTCCATTTATGAACCTGCAAAACAGTATTCAGAGGCTGTATCTCCTTTAGAAAGTGTTAGTGTGCCCTTTTTCATGGATTGGACCTCTGCCCTCGAAAAATTCTAGTTGCGCGCATGGGATGTAGGGCAAAGTTCATGCCGTCCTTCGGCAAGCATGGGAAAAAGGAAGGCCACTTTACAGAAGGTGCATTTTCAAAAACTGCAATAAATCATCTGTGATCGACAGCGCACATGGAAATTCTGGAATATTGATAAAATAATTGACAATAAACTCAGAAACACATGGTAAATGCCTAGCTATCAGCTTATTTTAAGAAGATCTGCGTTGATAAAATAAGCACATTTTGTGAGACAATCCACATGTGCAGAGCCATTGTTATTTTAGCAGATTCAACTCTCACGCAGGATATTTTTAGGCCTAGCTACTGAAAGAAAACTCACAAGAAGTTTTCAGTGTCGTTGCAGCTTGTCACTTCGTATATGATCCTGTTTGCTGTGTACGATTCATGCCTGTTTATCATAGGTTATAACTGAACTCTAACAGTATACTTTTAAAGTATCTAGGCCAACAAAGCCATAACTTGCGAATGCCAAACAACTCCAAGGATATCTTTCATGTTGGCATTTGCAGCTGTTCGTGTTGATATATACGACAAAATAGTGTAATAAACAGTAGAATCTCAATAGCAAACAGCTCAAATTTGTGTTGGTATACACGCATTTTTTAGCCTTCAGCCTGGATGTATCTTGATACTTCTTCAAATTCAGCCTTAAATAGTTCTTAATTGTTTCATAAATTCTAAAGACTTTTAATACACTTCTTCCTTATAAGAAACCGTCATTTTGCTTGAGCCTCAGTTTTCTTAGCTTTTCCCAAAATTGAGCCTGAGATTTTGTTAAGTTTTTCTTAACTTTTTCTGAAGTAGAATTGGCTAAAATGGGTTAGACATTCGTTACTAACATTGCAAACTTGAATTTGAAGTCCATCTTTAACATTTTGAATGCAATAATAAGGAAATATCGATTTTTGGCCAATAGAAAAACTTAATTTTGGAAATTGAGCCTCATGATTTTCTTAAGATTTTCTTAAGATTTTTACGATTTGAGCCTCATTTTCTTATAAACTTTTTCTTATAAAAAAAGACCGTGTAGCAGCCTAGATTAGGCAACTGTTATGCGAGAAATATGCTGCTCAGTTTTTGTGAGGCATGTAATTGATGTCGTTTTTATTTTGCTTCTCGTTTGATCAAAAATTTTCTTGCAAAGCAGTTTTTTCAGATTATAATTGGAAGCTCATCCTACTTATGTTTCTTAAAGTTTCCTAAATTTTTGCCTAATTTCAGCCTCATGTTTCTTATAGACATGCTTATTATAAGAAAACAAAGTATATAACTGATGAAGTTCGAATGCTCAATCTTGAATTTGCAAAATCTATGAATTGTCTTACTTTATGGAGCTAAAAATGGGTTGTGTTTCCCATTTCCCATTTGAATACATTATGCGTCATTTCATCCAGCAGAGAATTAGAATTGACACTATTTATACAATAGCTTCTTCCTTTTTGGATATGTTAGTAAAATATTCTCTAATAGGAATATGTTCCAGACACTTTCACGAGGGAGAATTTTTTTATATGAGCACAAGCCTGGAATTTGCGGAAAAATTAAGGACAAGTTAAGAACAAATTAAGAACAAAGCTGAGGCTAATGCAATGTCGTCGGATATGTTTTTAGGCAACGATGCATACGTTTTCCGCTAACATATGGACGTGAAAAAGCCGTAGGGAAATTGACAGCCTTGTCGCTTGCTATCTTTGATTTTTACGAAGTATTTGCCCCCCTAGTAAAGCTAAATACTGTGCTGACGTTTGTCTATTTATAATCCTTTATAAACCTTTTTCAACAAAAAGCACTGATATGCAAGAGGGACTGTCTAGGATGCAGCATTTACCTTATAGGCTCTCATTAAGTCAAAACATCCAATACGTATTTTCTTGTACATTGTCTTCCTATGTATTTTTGATCTGCCTACACCCTGCTAATTTAAGAACAAATTAATACCAATTCAGCCTTTAAAATGTGCAAAAATTGAGAACTGCCAGACTGAACCTCAATTTTAATGGTTCTTATAAACAAAGAGTATAGCATAGAAAAAGATATTTAGGTGTTGGTGCAGTCGCGATTTTTATAATCTCTTAATACCAAGGCGTTTTCTCAGAGTTGGATTATATTCACCATTAGAATTTGGCGATTCACTTGCATGTACATTGCTCACATAGCATACAATGGAAAATCGTTTAAAATTACTGTATCCACTAGTATTTACGGTGTGCAGCACCTTCAGTTTTTCCATTCTACCTGCTTTATTTCTCAAAGGTTTTCTTTAAGAGCTGGCAGGAGTGTATTTTGTTGATGTTATCAGGAGATTAACCATGGATCTGCATATGTTATTTTAATTCCATTTCGTAGATAATTCAATAAAAACCGTGTTTGAAATAAGAAACAGATTTTAGTTTCTGTCTCCTGTCGCAACAATAATTCTTCTGCATAATTTCTATGGTCGAAAGTTAATTTGATTGTATTTTGCAATCTGTTATTCTGCAGCAATTCTCGTTAAACAAGTCTAACATCCTCTGGTGTTGAAAAACCTCAATGCTTTTTTTGATAATGTATAATTGCTGGAAAATTGCACAACTCGATTTTCATAATCAAATTAATATATTCAAATTATCTGATGATAAAATGCAGCTACAGTTAATGTATTTTGAAAATTTAGAATTTCTTAAAGCGAATCCTTTATTAGACGTTGATTGAAACACCATCATGGACAAAGGAGCTATTATTGAAATGGTGGGGACATGCGATTTAATGGACACCCTCTTAAGCACGAAAGGTCGATTCTGTAGACTGTCCGAAAAGTCTAGATGAGTGCGAGGACGAGTCGTCTCCGCAATGAGGCTCGCTCTGCAGAGCACACCTAATCAGCAGCTTTCACATGCCAAATGACAATTACGTAATATGATTTCTGATTGGCTGATCCTCAATTGGAGGGCAATCGGCGGGAAAATACTGCATGGCGTAGTGAACCGTGTGTTGTTTTGTACGGTAAACAGCATTTATATATCTGTGTTTTGTTTGTTTTTTGTCTTGTACAATGTTAGTCAAAAAATCTCGATAGTGATATTGGTGGGAATACGCTGATATCTGCGAGGAAGAGTAGTATGTTGTTGCCAGTCGATCGAAAGGAAGCACTGACGAGTTAGGACTGAGGACTACTCCTTCCAGTAACTCAAGAAAGACAGTCAAGAAGGGACATTAAAGGTTAAGCTTTCTGTTTTGTCTCTATACCAAACAGACTTAACTCAGGATCGCGAAGAACAAGAAGACAGAAGCGAGATTATGAACAATAGAACTGAATACTTGATCCAGTTGATATCGAAGGTGCATTCCATGTACTTAGGCCCGAAAATCGTCGCAGTTTACAAAGCTCTATTTTCGGAGTTCAGCGAGGAAACTAATAGAAAAAGGTTTGAGGCATGTTACTTCTTGGGTATTTGGGTTGTAAAACTGGATTGTACTGCACAGGCATATTTATCGGCGCTCCACAAATATTCCCTGGCGTACCTTCGGCGTGCGGTTTACAAGAAATGCACCCTGTGTTTACATGCGATCATCTACGTCCATGCTCCGAACAATCGAATCAATGGTTGGTCGTTAGTTAATTGTTTGTTATGTTTTTCTCATTATTTATGTTATTTCTTTATTTTAGACAGTACTTTATTACGTACTATACCTGAACAGAACTACGAAAGGATTCTAGATTCTTTGAGACATTGGGGCAGATAGTGTTTCGCACATATAGTTTGTATGTAGCACACCACTACGTGCTTTACAAAACCGTGAATAAGTCACTTCGTGAATAAAATAGATACTTACCATTTTTGTCAAGGACTATCACAAAAGAAAATTTTATTATGGTAGGCCATATATTTTCTCTCGCCCCTTGCCCTCCAATTGAGAATCAGCCAATCAGAGGTAAGATTACGTAATGGTCATGTGACGTGTGAAAGTTGCTTATTGCGTTCTGGCTAGAAATATCTTCCCATTGGCTATTCAAACCATTTCTTAAGTCTGTGAGAACCGTGGTCAACAGTTTAAATGCTGGCCTTAAACTATAAAATAGAATTACAGTTGCATTTGTACTTTCCAATATGCCAAAGTCTGCTGAGTGCAATCTTTAATTTATTTTCTTTCAATTTCTTGATGCGTGATGTCATCTATTAGGAGCCGGTCATCAGTTGTTCTTCAAAGACATGAAGGCACTATAAACTTCAGTGAGATGACTTACAGTCCAAATAAACCAGAGGTCGGGATCCTGTTCGGCTGAGAGAGAGCCATGAAAGCCTTTTATCTAGAAATGTATTTCCATGAGAGCAACACAGTAGTACCCAACTGTAATTACGGCTAAATGAATGAATTTTTTAGAAGGGCTAGCAAGGAGTATGATAAGTCTTTGAATGTACTATTTTCAATAAAGCATATTTTGTAGCATATTTTGAATGTTAACAGCAACGCTTGAGATGCCCTCAACTTTAAAGAAATACCAGCTAAGATCTTTCTATGAATCAGAGAGCCAGGTGCAGTCATCAAAAGAGCCATAATTGGTTCGCAAACCATAGGTTCCCTACCTCTGATAGAAAGGACTACGCAAGACCAGTGTCCGACAAAATGTTTTGCTCCCTGCAGGGACAGGTTCTCCTGTCACCCTGAAGGAAATGAAATTGACGTAGGAGAACAGTTATAGTCAGCGCGATCTGCCTGCAAAAGAGGAGGCTGCATTCGGGCGGCGCCCGTGGCAGCAGCATCTTTGTCGTACCTTGTGCAAGATCATGCAGCAACAATTTTGAAGAACGCTATCTCTCAGAAGAATGCCCTTTACAAAGATACGTATACTTTCATATAAGTAGAGAGACTTCTGATATGCTATCTGTTATAATCATTGTACATGTGCGTATATAGTATTGATAAAAATGATTTCGCTTTAAATTATGTCAACTTTCGCTTACATCGCTATACGCCATATACATGCATATATACATACATACATATATATATATATATATATATATATATAT
>WIPJ01067708.1:111776-139387 GCA_018155075.1 Cassiopea andromeda
ATATATATATATATATATATATATATATATATATATATATATATATATATTTTCCACTGTCTGTATAATATGTATGATCTTCTTATTATTGTAAAGGAATATAAGCTCGTAATAGGCTCAAGATTTGAACAAGTATTCTAATAATTTTTGACATCTATAGGTTGAAATTCTTCGTAGGGTAATTCTGCTTAGACGTCATTAAAGTTTAATATCCAAATGCTTGTAGCATGTACTTATTGTCTTTATAAAGGAGAGCTAATTCAGAACAAAGTGCTGGGTTATGGCCTTTATTAAGAAACTAATAGTCAGATTAAGCTTATTTCTCGATGCACTTAATTGGATTCCCTTCTAATTATGTTTGCTCCGGTTGCGACATGCAGGAAGACAGCTGAAAGGTAGAATACACTCATAGCAAATTTAATGGATGATTACAACATAGGTTATATTGCAGATTAGCCAAAGATAAGAAATAGTTTCAGTTGTCAGTAAACTATAAGAAGCTCTGAAAAGCGGCATGACACCTGGCTTAAAGCTGGTGAGCATTCTTCATCTAGAAGCCCAGGAAGAGCTATATCTTCCAATTCATCGCAGCGTTTCTTTGCTCTTGCTTTAGAGCTACAACTAGCTTGATCGTGTCTCTATGGGGCTGTCCAATAATATCCTGAAGCTGTATATTCAAACTTCCATACTGTAATGCTTCCTTGATGACTACATTTTAGCTTGAGCACTTATCATCTAGTCAAAGTTCAGCTATTTCCGGAAGTAAAGCTAGTAACTTCCGTTTAGTGGATTGTTTCTTTAAAGCCATACTTCATTCTGCAACTTTCACTCAGTGGCGGACACTTTGGCAAGTGGACATAGAAACTGGAACAGAAATGGAACTTGTCCGTCACTTTTCACAAGTTTGTGTGTTAAATGCCTCTCTGTAGCTTACAGAGCTGCTCGATGAGGGCATTTTGAGTGTTGCATGTGATGTCACGATGCAGTGAATTTGCTCATCGAAAGCTTATTGTTGAAGGCGAGTGCCTCCTCACTCCCAAGTATTTTTCACTGCTGTCCTTGCTAGCTATTCACAATATCAGGCTTTTTCTCAAATTTTCTCGATAGGCCACATGAGAGTTGATGCATCAGTAATTCCTCTTGGGCAGCAGTTTACTTGTCGTACAGTAATGAGTGACGTAATCGTTTTAGATTATCAGCTTTTAAATTGGCAATCTCAGACTGTTGGCTGCAGGCAACAGTTGATGTTTAGCTACGAAAACAGGGCCCAAAATTAGAGTTGATTTGACTCACCTTGTGCAGTTATAAGTCATGGCTATGTATTTGTAATTGGAGAAAGTGTAGGCTGTCTATTGAGGCATATCAATTAATTAGTCCAAGAAAATCATTAAGTCACTTTCCAAGTGCTTTTAAAGGGTATTTAACGCAAATGAAAGGCCGGCCTTTCAAGATAGCATCAAGATTATCAATTTTGGATAATGCTAGCATCTTTTCTTGTGCCTGCTTGATAAAGTTTTAGTCATCAGCTCCAGTCAAGAGCATAATATAATTCCAAAGAAAAACCACTCCCACTTTAAAATGGAGATGTGAATCAGCCAAAAGTTTTTGTTCTAAGTTCTGTATGAAACTGGAATCTAAAATGAATCATGTCTTCAGGGCCGTACCACAACAGAGACGTGGAAGCGTCATACACTTTCTTTTGCAGAAGCCGTTGATGGACGTTTGGCTTTTTGGTAAAGTTGATATAAAAATTACGGCTTGTCTGCAATTCTGACAAGAATAGAATTAATTATACTTCGTAGGCTATCATCATGTGACTATAATTTTCGTATACAGTATTATTCCGCCACTTAGAAGCTCATTATGTAAAACAAGGCAATTTGGTTTCTTATAAATGGACATAAACATAAAGCAGGCTGAATAATTTCTTATAATTACGGCAAGAAAATCACCGAATCTGCATGTATATTTTAAAAGAAACAAGCAAATTTGCTTCATTTTGGTTGCATTACACCAAATGTCAGACTATGGCTATTTGAATTCAAAGATTGTGTTAGGAAGTACTGGAAAAATTCAATTTTCCAATCAAAATTACTTTTAAGAAACCTGATAAAAAATTTCAGGGTAATTAGTCTCTGATATCAGGGTGGGTTGGTACCATCCAGCAGACTGCAGTTTCATATAAGTCAGTTTCTTAGTGGCCGGGTAATACTTTATTTGAACATTGTCTTTTGTATTGATTCCATGTCCCTCATATATCAACTGACACAGTACCACAACAGTATGAGTTTATATGCAATGTATTAACGTTTCACTAGCTTCCCTTGCAATGCTCCCTCTCTAGCTCAAATTCTATTAGCACGCCACTACAAGTCATACAACATCATTTCAGGGGTCAATCCAGAATGTTCAATCTGCTAATTAACTTTCATTTACTGTCAAGCAATAATACGGCATCCTCACAACCAGGAACGTAAGAAAGCAAGCCTCTAGCCAGTGAAAAAGGGCCTATCAAAGTTTCTTAACGAAGACATTCCTTGGAATAACATTTTTCATATTTATAAACTAAAGAAAGCTTAGAGATTTTCCAGCTTTTGTTGTTGTGAAGTATAAAGAGTCCTATCACTATTCCTACTTCAGAATATTTCAAATCTTCCCAGAGAAAGAGCAATTTTTACTCTTTTTTAGCTTACTGCATCCACCAGCCTCAAATTATGATAATACAGTGAAAACCTGCACATAAGAATCATATGATGAGAACCTACTGCCTGAAATTGTATATTTTGATTTCAAATAATTAGAACCTTTTCAGCATGATATTCTAGCTTGGTTCTTATGAATGGTTCAATTTTTCTATTGTTAAAAATACTAAGTCTGTTTGTTTGCCAACCAACGCCTTTCATGGATGTTCCAAATATAGCACATACATTTTGTGACAGGTAAGTTCAAACCTATGTTTTTAATCGCAAAGCTATGGTTAGCTAACTATATTGCCAGTCTTTCGATGCTGAATTGTCAAGCACTCTCATAATTGGAATTATTTCATGATATAAGAACATGAACAGGCTCAATTCAAAATTGTAGGTCCCTATATGCAAGATTTTACTGTGATTCAAATTGCTTTATAGGCTTTTAGCACAGGAGGCGCTCTCTCTTTGATTAGTCTAACTATCAAGGGAGCTCCTCCTCTAAGAAGATTCCTCTTACTTGCATACAAGCCTAGTTTATGTAGTCTTTCTGCATTCTTCTCTGTAATTAGCCTCAATTCTTTATATCTTCAGTTCTAATGGATTGTATGTATGTAGAACAGTGGTTTTCAACATTTTTGGTGGAGCGGAGCCCCAAGGGTGAATTCCAGTGGCTCGAGGAAACCCTGTTCATATATCTTCACAGGAGAAAGAGTCGGATCTAACCCCCCAGGAGCTCCCGTAGTTGCATACTTTTAGGATGCTTAGTCAATGCGTTGAAGATCTTTTGGCAACCTAGTTCCCATTGTCTAGTCAATTGTCTTGTTTTCAAAGGTTGCCGTTAGCCATTGCAATTCACGCAGAACTCTTAATGAAGAACGCTTCTATAGTGCAGATACAAAGAGCTTCTTTGCATTTGCATTACTAGAAACGTTCTTCATTAAGAGTTTCTTTATTTTCTACGTTCAGTTCAACTATAACTAACCAACAAGGAACTAATTGGACTGCAGGCACATTAACGACATTACATTTAAGCCAACTCATTCATTTGCAACAATAAACATCACCACCAGAAAGTTTCAAAAACCACAAATTTCGATATGCGAAAGTCTGAAATCTGATCAAGGATGATTTCACAATTTTCTTTGATAACAAACCTCTGACAAACTTCATTAATTAGTAATGAAATTCTAATTCAAAGCATTGCTGTCTATGGCTCTGGTAATCGGAAAGTTTATAGCTTTTTTTGAAAAATAGCATAAAGGGCATTGCCAGATGAGCAACGCAGATGTGTCACAATGAAGAAGGATGTTTTGAAAAGAATCTCGTTAACTTGCAGAGGCAAGTTTGTGTCTGTTTAGAGATTGCTATAGAGCTTAGCAATTATAACCGTGGGTGGAAATGCGAGGAAGCCCTGTCTTAAAGCTCTCAAATTGACGCAGTAATTTGGTGCATGACAATTGATTATTCCCATACTTGAGACAGAAGATAATAAACACCTATTAGCCATAATTGCATTTTGGTATTTAATATTCTAGCTAACCAAGAGAGTCTTTCAAAGAAGCAAAGAGAGTCGTATGGCCCATTTACACTCAACTCTTTGCTACAGTTCACGCTTTTGACCTAAGCATCACACTTACATTGCACACTTTTTTCATAAAGATAAAGTCTCATAATAGTAACGCCCAGGATCACTGGAATTTAAGAACAATTTAAGAATAATACAAGGTTCAAGCTTCATCAAGACGTAGAATTTTGTGTATTCGAGTTATAAAACTTTTTGCACTATTGATGCAATATTGGTTATTCTGTTACACTTTTGCTTTGCTTTAAGATGAAGTAAGACATCAGCAACAAACATTTGAATATATTGCTTTTGATTTTCAAACAAAATTACATCAATGAATAATTAATCTTAGGCTCAGAAAACTAGAAGGAATTAAGATTGTTGAGGCTCAACAAAAAGCTAGTTATTCCTATTTAAAAAATGTGTATGTAGTTTTAAAGACAGCTTTCTAGTCCCTGCGATAATTTGTTCAACTACATTTGAAGCAGTGTTGCCAGATGACCACTTTTCCGCACAAATCCATTAAGAAAAATAGCCCAAAACACGCATAAATCTTCTTGGAAACAGCCCAATTTCCTCCCGAATTGGATATAACGTGCGTACCTTTAATCAACGTAGATCAGGATTGGATTTATGAGTAGTGTCATTTTGAAAAGAAGCTACTGTTGAAGGCTTCATACCATTGTAAGTATAGAACCTTTCATGAGAAACTTTTCTCAGTGGTAACTATTAACTTTTTAGTATTAGACCTGGCTGTAGCTCCAGAATTCAAAAATAGCAGCATACTCAATAGCATTCAAATAGCATTACGTGCCAAGGATATCGGCATCCTATTTCAAAACGAAAGCAATAGTCACCAGAAATGTCATCAATACTTCTTGTTGTTTTCTTGATTTCATAGGTTTATATGAATCGGTTTCTTATAAATTAGTTTCTTATAAAAACGTGTATACATATGTCATGTAAATAAGTTTCTTATAAATAGCTCCATGCATGTTTCTTCTAAAGCAGTTTTTTACACAACATTATGCAATTATTCTTACACATTAGCTTTGTAATAAAACATCGCATCGCATATATGTGCACCTATTCCATCCACAAGCTCATGATTCTTACTATTTGACTCAAAAACCCTACAGAAGACTCAGAATCTGAAAACCAGCCCGAAAAGTGCACACCCGCCTAAACGGAAAAAGCCCGCAAAGTGACAAAGAAACCATCTGAATTGAGCTTGAAAGCCATCCATCTGGCAACTCTGATTTGAAGCCTTATTAGATGGACTGACACATGGTCATCGATTACTAATTCAGCTTTGTCATGTTCGTTTGAAATGAATTTCAAGGTGGACGAAATATTCCAGCCTTGTATGCTCCTTCACCGAGAGAGCTGGCTTTTTATTCAGTTCTTCAGTATCAAGAGAATCAATTTCAAGTTTCAGGCTAAAAATAGTGTAATATGAATTATATTAACGACTCAAACAGTTATTGGGAAAGCTAAAGTTTATCATTTAATAGTTGAAGTCCTTTTTCAAAGATAATACTCTTCTATGATATAGGAATTTTTTTAAGATAAACAATTGCACGTTTTTTCTCTATAAAAAGGTTAATTAAAATTTAAAAATTTTTTAAATCAAATGCTTAATATTTTTGCTGCATTTTTCATCATTCAAGTATCATAAAAAATTTTCGAGTTTAGATCTTCTGGGTATGTATGGTAGAGGCAGGTGAAAAAGCTGCTCATATTTTTGACATACTCTAGTGTCTCTAATAGAATAGGTGAGGTAAGAGAAGTAGGTGTTAATGTTGTCCAATTTTCAATAAAAAGAGGGGGCTAATAGAAGTGCGCATGCAAGTTGGCAAATTTTCAATAGAAAAGGAGTGCTAATAGAAGGTGGTTAGTGCTGGTAAATTGTTTCATTAAAAGGTAATTCAATGCGTGTTTTAATCATGATCGATTTGTAAAATTTAATAGAAGGGAGTGTTAATAAGCAACGGGAGGGGGAGGAAAAATTCTACTGAATTTAATAGACGGGGGGCCCGTCTGTTAAAGACACCAGAGTAATGATCAATCTTAGTCTTTACCAGGCGATGAATGGTCAGCGAAAAGTGACCATGTCATATGTAGCATGTTATAAACAGAAAATTGGAATTTTGAATGCATGAAAATGCATTGACATTCTTTGGCCTCAAACTGCAGCACTGAACTTTCTTAACCCTTTGAGCAGGTGGATAATACACTTATGTTCTATGAGAACACGAATTTTTTGCTGAGTCTCAAAATTCCTGCTTGTTTATGCTTTTGAGTATTAGATCACTCAAACTATTCTTAACTACCATAGATGTAGCTTTGCCTGATGATCATAGGATTATATTCAATCTTTGTTGATGTCTTTCTCCTTCACTAAACAAAGCAAAATGGAACAGACAACATTTGTTGTATCGGCAGTGCAAAAATTAACTTTACAGCACTATTATAAGTCTTGATGAAGCTTGAGCCTTGCATTGCTCTTAAATTATTGTTAAATCTCAGTGATTCTGAGCCGTATTATCCTTAAAAGCTTTACTCTTATAAAGAAACAGTGCACCTCTTCTATAAGCACTAAGCAAATTTGCTGAAAACCTTCAGTGAAGTTGCCCAAAGACACATGTTATGTAACATTATTATCCAAACAAGATGTTTTTAATGCTGATATGCTGCTGATAAAAAGTCAGATTACAATGAGATCTTCCAGCTGTTCACGTTGTGGTTCTGAGAGTTTAAAGGGAGATCGTTTGCACGAAGTATCCTCTGGCCTGATGATGAAATCATTTTAAGGCTCCATTGTAGTGTCTTTATGCAACACAAATTATGGTGTCCAGTTCTCTATTCAAACATACTGTTTTTTTACAAGGCACCTAGTTCCAGGCCTATTTCTAAAAGTTCCTTATTTTTGAACCTCTTTTTTATCAAATTTTAGTTCTAACAGCTCCTTAATAGTTCCTCAAAGGGACTCTCCAGCCAAAGCCTCGAATCCCATTTTATTGTCTATCATGAAGAATTGGAAGGTGCTGATCGTGAATCCACCATTTATTTTGCGTATCTTGCATAGTTGCAAAGTTATACGCGTTTCAAGTTTGATAGCTAAATTTGAGAAAACTCTCGAGATGGTGACACTGTGACGTAAATTTGACGTCACGGTGTACTTCGTGGGCTGTCGTGCCTTTTTGTAAAGGTCGTCGGTGCGTCACGAAGGAATTCAGTACACGCTTTCTTTTATAAGGAGCCCAGCTCTAGGCCTAGTTCTAGATATTCCTTATTTTTGGAGCTCTTTTATCAAATTCTAGTACTAAAAGTTCCTTCAGAGTCCCTTCATTTTCACTGCACATAAAGTGCCCTAAAAGTGGTACAGAAATAAGGAAACATCAAAATTCTAAATTTTGCTTTTAGTTTTGGCTAAAACTCAAGACAAAAGCAAAGACAGGGTTGAGAAGGTGTTCTATATATGTATCTAGGTGAGTTATGGTTGTAAAGGAATGGGATCGGCTTCCTAAGTCTTGACTATTTGCAGTTTACAATATGTGTCAAACTGAAAACTTCCTTAGGTTTTTCTGTAAATAGTAAGTTTTTTAAATATTCCGGCCGTGTACATTTAGGTTTCTCATAAAGTGGTTCCTTAAAAAAGCGTATAATATTAACGCCGATGTCATTTCTTTTGGTCTTTCCATTTAATATGGGTGGTACTGTAGTTGGATTTCTGTTGAAATCTTTGTTTCTTTGCAGCTCATGAACGCTACTTACCCATATATTCTTATTGTTGAGAATTAAATTCTTCTCTACGAAAGGGGAGTTATTCTCATAGTATTTGTTAATTTGCAACAGTGGATAATAGTTGTAAACAACACATAGCGCTTATTGTTTACAACGTTCACCCGTAAAATGTTGTTGCTGAGAATTAAATCCTTCTCAACGAAAGAAGAGTTCTTCTCGTAGTATTTTTCTACTTGAAGCAGTGGGCAACAATCACGAACAATAGATAGGGTGTGTTTGAAAATCAGCTTCAGACATGAATGCTGCCGTTGCTTGCGACAATCCAAAGCAGATTTTATTCGCTGATGGACTTTCCATCTTAGCAGTTCCACTTATTGGTATTTCCGCCATGCATTATGGTATGGCAATACTTTGGAATATTATCCACCGATAGAATGTAAATCCATCATCCTTCTTTTCCTTGATACCTCCATGGTATTAAAATATTGATGCAAGCGAATGTCCAAAAACAAATTCATTCGTAAAAAGCTCATTGGACTTATGTTTCCCGAAAAGCGAGCTAAATTGACTTATATCATAAATCGTGCTTATCTCTTGCTGTTTTATCTGCCTCACTTAGCATACCTCTTCTACACTTTACCTCTAAGAGGTATCACATGCTGTATATAATGCTATTGCAAAACCAAATAGATCACGCTCTCACCCCTGACCTGCCGCTATCCCTGAGCGTGTGCGCTCGTTTGTGATCCACGATAGTGTGCGCTCGTTTGTGAACTAATATAAATTTACCCGCAGCGGAACAGAAAGATATAAAGCAAACTTCTACACAATAATCGTATGAAAGTAGGGTTGTTTTGTAAGAGAAATTAAGAACTGCACATATCATCTAGCGATGCTGAGTTGATGATTTTAATCCTGGTTTCAGATGGGATTAATTTAACTAGAACTAGTTAAAATGGTCAATTCCTTGAACTGAGTAATTTTCTATTACAGCCAAATCATCATTATGAACCCATCATTGAGTGGAGTTTGTACAAAGAATATATCATGGTCATACAAGTTTGTTGGTTACTTAGATAAATTCTTAAGAATAAGCGACATTTTTAATTGCGAGTAGTGAAGATTACAAACAAAAGAAGAGATTTGCTTTATAAATTTCCCCTGTTGTTGAAATTAAGAAAGCTGACCAAGAATTGCATCCTGCCGTTTGATGCCAAGGAAACCGTTACAAACATAAGAAGAGATATTTTTTAATAAACATATATATATATATATATATATATATATATATATATATATATATATATATATATATATATATATATATATATATATATATATATATATATATATATACATAAATATATGTAATAATCTAGCCTTCTCTATAAAAAACATCAGTTTAGTTTGACATTTTGTTCTCATGCATTTTTCTGCATTTTTGCTATTCCTGTTTACTTTCCAGTAATCTTTTCTAGTTTCTCTTCAATAATGTAAAAGCCTTCGGATTACAAATTTTTTCGTTAGAACTGCCCAAACCTTTCAGAACTGCACGTTCTGTGTCGAACTGCACGTTTAAAACATCCTGATTAAGAGCAGTGTATTCATGGTTTCTACTTAGGCAAATCTGATCACTGAGAACATGCCCTGTTGGTTGATAGTCAAATTATAGTGTATGAATGATTCATCCATGTAAATATTCTATTTGCAAATGACAGCCAGAAATGATGGAAAGTCAATAACTGATTCATTCCTTTAAATAAGTTGTTTTTATCTCACAATAAAACTTTGCTTTCGCAACAGCTGCCCTAACTGAAACTGCTACAAGTGATGGGATACCAACTTCAAGTAACAAATGATAAGGATGGCTCATAGCCCGTGGCAGGGGGCAGAGGGGGCTATCCATGATACCGGGACAAAGTATCAAAGTTTCATTACGTAGCCCCCAGTGTGGAAACTTTATACATTGCGCAACAAAGTTAATACTTCAGCATATCCTTTGCGCACATAATTTTGAAATTTGTGCACTTGACCAATTTCGCTCGCATACTTATATCAAGGGTGGCGCTGGCAAGAGCTAAGGGGGCTATAGCCCTCCATTCTGAAAATGCCAGCCCCCGTAGGAAGATGAAAACTATTTTTTCGGAGCTTTTTGACATATATAGTACCCTGGTAACCGTATTTTAGCCCCCCTTATCGGAATCTAACATTATAATATTTCAATTTTAATTTATGTAAATGCAATTTACTTATTTCAATTTTGATTTTTGTATTATTATTATTACTTGCAATTAGACTTTTTATAGCGCGCACCTGTAATCTGGAGACTATGCAGGCCCAAGAACCACTTTTCTTCGAGAGAGACAAAATGTGCACCTAATTTTATAGCCTTGCGCGCGCGTTGTAATAAATGCGCGCCGAAGAACTTCACTGCGTACTGCAAAGTTCCTAGTCCGGCGTAGCCCAATATATAATACTATTGCACTTACCTATTCAGTTGAACTACTTTTTTCAGTCATCAAAGTATGATGCCATTCAGCTTGTGTCACCTCTAAGATGTTATTTTTCTATATTATTTTGTTTATCATTATTTTTTGTATTATATTATAACTCTATTCAGTCCTTTTTGGTTATTCAGCACTTTCAAAGTCTAAAAAATTATTAGTTTCCATAACTATAGTAGCTTCAATTAGTCAAAATTGATAGGCTGTAATCCTTGATTAATCCCATAAAAATACCATGCTTTTAATGGTAGATAGCCTTTGTTTATGTTCAAGTGACTATTCAATCCATTAACTTTTACACTTGAAAAATCTACTGTCATAACCTAGTTGTACTATTCACTAGTGGCCTAGAAAAGAATTAACTCGAATTCGTTGGGAGTTTTAAGTTATTAATTAAAACTATATTCAAACCTAAATGATTTTCAGGAACTCACACATCTGTTCTTAACTGTTGACTATATAGAGAGAATAGTAATCATATTAAGGTTGTTACTTTACAAATTATGATATTTTTTGGCAAACTTTGGTCAAAATGAATTTGCTTATTTGTATGCTAACCACCTTAACTTACATAGCATGTTCAGAAACTTTCGATCTCCCAGGACATTCCCCAAAAAGCTATGAGCCAGCTTCATTTCTCATTTTCCTTACATATTGTCCCCCGTCAACATTGCTTTGCTGTGAAAGTGTACAAGTTCCAAATGCTAAAGGAAGTCTGACATTTGAAGCTAGAAGACTTCAGCTGTTTTCTAATAAATACCAGGGATGTGCCTAGGCACTTTCCGTTGGGGGGCGTTTTGACCCACTTGATCAACTACTGTTACCAAAAAGAAGTCACGCAAAACACAGAGACCAATGCTCTTGCATCATGACCTACTTCTGACAACTTTTTTGCAAATTCAAAAATATCGGGGGAGGTGAAGCACATCGCTGCTGAATAAAGAGGAGAAACCATGGTCTATAGAGATATGCTTGCAAAGAGAGTCGTTTCATACTAAGACCTTCTTTCAAGCTAAAATTTACAAGTATCTAACTTGAGTTTAGAATGTTTAAATCGTTCATCTGTCCTTAAATGACAAATCTATATTGTTCACTCATCCACCGTCAGATAGTATACAGTATTGGCCTTTTGCAAAGAGAATCACTGGAGTTAACGTTAATTTGATGGTTGTGGTTGAATCTCCTTGCTTACTTACTTAACTTAACTTAGTATCTTAATGAAATGGACCAACATTTCTCTACTGTTTTTCGTCTAATCTATATCAACAGACACATTTAATTCTCTCTGTACAGACTTGAAAAAATTAGCTTAGCCACTAGTGTTCATTCCAGTAACTATGGAGGGGTATTACAAGGTTGGGAAGTAGCCTTAAATCGCATTTAAAAGCTAGAAATTAAGTACTCTTTCAGTATTTTCGTTTAATTCTAGTTATCTCGTTAAGTCAAGAATGAGTCTTTGCAGAGTGATATACCTTCGCTTTTACGATCGTCAAGGGCGTATATCTGAAATTGCTACATATTTTGCCTGAGTAAGCTTCTCTTTGTCTATTCATTACAAAAATTATTGTAAGCAGCTGAAATAAATGGAACTCGTTTGGCATTTTATCCATTCCATCGAACTCGTTTGGTATATTGTCTATGAGTTATTCTATTTTGATTTGTAGAATGTGTCTGAGGGGGCCTAGCTATATATGATACGCTGTAACCTTCCACCCGCACAAATATTGAAATATGTGTAGAATGAATTGTGATGACGTCATCACTCAACATTCAACACACAACATTGAACATTCAACTCAAGATATGTTACACCCAAAACTCAAACACAACACCCAACGCACAACACTCAACCCTTAGCACTCAATACACAACACTCAATAGATATCACTGAAGATTCAACACACAACACTCAACAGTCAGCACACAGCACTCAATGTACTACGCCCAACGCTTAACGCAATGCAATCAACACTCAATACAAAACCCTCAACACACAACACTCAATAGACATCACTGAACAATCAATACGCAAAACTGAACAATCGGCACACAGATCTCAATGTAAAACACAACAGTCAACAGAAAACACTCAATACAACCACAAGCACGTGCCACTGTTTTGGATTTGGAAAACTGCAGAACGTAATACAAATACAGATACTCAGAAACGTTAAACTCAGCTCTCCTTCTCTTGCCTATTTGCTTTAAAATGATACATCCAAATGGATTTCATGAGATAGGTAGTTAGGTTTTGCACCCTAATATAAACAACCTTTCCATTCGTGCAATAGATTCTACGATGAAGAGCAGACTCATTAATGACACGTGGGAACCAGTCAGCTGATATGCAAATGCAACTGCTATTAATTTGTTGATCTACAACTTCCTTCATCCCAACCGTGAGAAAAATTATTGAAAAGCAAGGTTTGGTGTCCAAAAGTCAGTTCTGTTTGGTAGGGGATGATCTGGCATTTAGCTCTTGTGCCCTTTACCTTGTACTGTACTTTATCATTTCTAGTGAATATTTTAGTTAGAGATCTGGTAAGGAATGAAAAGAGAGAAGGCGCGGGAAAAAGGATCACGTGTGCGAGTGTGTGAGAGTTGGCGAGGTCGAGTACGACGAAACATTAGTAGTTTTGTTAAGTTATTTCATATAAATATATATTCGGAAAGATTGTTTACTTTGAGACATCGTTTTCCGTACAACCTAACTAACGTTCTTTGATTTGTTTGCCGCCATTTTAAAGAAAGAGCACTGCGATATTTTGTGGACATAAAAGTTTAGGTTTTAGGTCGGGGATGGTGTTGCCTTCGTAATGCAATAGCAGATTGTCATTTCAACTAAAAAGGACTGTAGGCAACTGAGTCGGAGTGGGGGGAGGGAATCTATATAGAACTAATCATGCTAAGTAAATTTACAGTGGAACACCTCCATATGAAATTTCAGTGAATTATTAGGGGGATACAAGCCCTTCCTACCTGCTACCACCTGTGCTCTCACTTTTGAGGGGCCTTTCAAAGAATTACAATTCTTAAGGAATATTCTAGGGGTTTTCAAATTTAACACAAGTCAAAGAGAAACAGCATCTGCAACAGAACAAAACATTAGAAACAACTCGTAAAACTATTACAGAACGTACAATATGCATCTTTGCTTTCTGACCTTGAGATTCTCAAGAATTGCCAAGAATTCTTGTGCTGAATTTCATTTCATTTTCGTTTTATAATATTTATACAGGGTAAAACATTCAGCTAACTGGTTTACAATGTACCCTGTTAAAAGTAAATACTTACAAAAGAAAAGAATCTAAATTTACACGTAAATCAGAAATAAAAATACAATCAATAAGATCCATACAGCCATTAGCAAAGTGTATACCAAATTGTAGATATGGTCATGATATGGTATAATGTGATGTGAGAGAGAAGTAACTAGATGCAAGGTTTGCTATGCTTTTTTTGAAAGTTTTCAAAGTCGGGGACAATTTTGATTCTAGGCTGAGACAAGTCCACATTGTCGCACTTTTATATGAAAAGCATTCCATGCTGAAAATAGTGCTAATGTATACAGAGCATGTACTGTATAGACAAACTTTATTTTAGACTGGAATTAAGAATGCCAACCCGTCCATTAAGAACCTATCCAAGCTGCCCAGGAAAAACTTAGGGTCTTTCATATGAGTTTCTCCTGTGTTCCTTGAGCCATGAGGGGACGCCATGTTTAGGTCTGACTGGAAACCATCTCTATCAAACAGGAGAGGGTTTTTCTAGAAGACAATCCCCAAATACACTTTTTCAATAGGTAATTTTGGGCCTTAGGGCCTATAACAAGGTTCCTCAGCTAGAGTTTGTGAATTAGGTTGCATAACTTTAAAAAGATGTGATTTAGTTAGTTTCTGGTGGTTCGAACACGTCTCACTGGATCGGGAATAAATTTCATGATTTTCAGAGAGCAATGCCTGTGAAAATAGCGATAGAAAATGGAAGGATCTAAAGCCTGAAGACGCTTGTAGAGACTTTAGAGATTTGGTGAGATTTGAATTGTTGATGAGAAGGATTGCTTGGGACTGGATTTTATGGAGAGGATGGAGAGAAGATTTAGGAGCACCACCCCAGAAATGGGAGCAGCGCTCTAGAGAAAAACGAACCTGAGATTTGTATACAGTCAGCAGCTGGGAAGGTGAGAAAAAGCTACGGTCTTTAGGTAGAAAAGCCAAGTTTCTGAGATGCTTGCTTAGTAATGGAATGAATGTGCGATTACTAAGTGAGATTACATTCAAAGGCTAAGCTAATCGAAAGAAGATGAAATGTTCAGTTAACGATGATTGCGTGATATGAAAACCTGTGTCTTTCCTTGATTGAACTTAACAAAGTTGTCGTTGTCTCACCTCTCTATATTTGTCAAGTCATTGGTGAGGAGTGAGACCAAGGTGTTATTATATGGGGTCACCCATAAATGATTTCAGCACAGTTCTGCTAGTTTTCATTCCCCCTCCCTCCCCTTGCCCATGCCTGTCCACTTTTTGCTTAACAGCCCCTCCCCCTGTCCGTGTGGACACTGAATTGGAAGACAATTAAAGAGCAGCAAAAAATTTTAAAAAGTTAACGCTCTTTGAAAAGATATGCATACTGCACTTATTTCTGTTTACTTCTTTATTTTTAAATCTTTAATGAAGGAAGATGATGATAAAGTGGCCTTTAAGTGCCCTCTCCTCTCTAACAGAAAGTGCACTGATAGGGATGTCTACTTAAACAAAATCCCCTCACCCTTTCCACTTTTTCACATTGTTGCTAACCCCTCCCTCCTCTATGGTTTGGACACCCTATGCGGATACCCCTAGGGTAAAGTTCTAGAATAGGCACAGTGCTGTAGATTGGAAGAAAAATTTGAACTTAAGTAAGTATCACCAGCGAAAGAGTAAATGCTAGAAGATGTAGAGGAAAGCAAGTCATTTATGAATAGGATGAAGAGAACTTATGTATGATTTCTAGAGGGGGCTCAGGAGTGTAGCTCCCTTGCTGAAAACACCATCTACTTTGGGAGGGGGGCTGAGCCCCAACCTTTTTTAAATTATCCTTGCTTTTCAAGCTACAGTAGCCTTACTTCTAAAGTGTTTTGTATTGCTGCAATTAATTTTCCACTGCTACATGGCTATTGTGATCTCTCTAGTTGGTGATGATATTAAATCATGATTTAACCAAATTTTTGCATATATTTGTTTGGAAATATGGGCGTGGCTGCAACTATACCATGTCAATTTTATGGTGTTGCACCACTGATAGAACAGGAGAGATGAAGGATCCCTGAGGTACACCAGAGTTGATAGAATGAAGCTTAGAGAGGAAATTCTCAAACCTAATTACAATTGACCTCTTGGATAGAAAGCTAGGTATCCCTGCAGTGAGGGTGTGGTGGAGACCGAACATTGGTAGTGTAGCGATAGAAATCACTCTACTCTCACCATAAGATTCTAGAGCAGGGAGTCTCCTTGATGGTGATTGTGTCATGTATCAGGAGTTTGAGCCTAACTATTATTTTACAGGCCTAATCAGGATAAAGACGTTCATTTATAATCAAAAGGTGGCATTCCCACCGAGAGCCTTTGTAGTGCTTGGAGCAATTGAAAAAATGCAGCCCTCCAGTAGTAATGAAGAAGTAAATTCATAGCTGGAGGGACTTTTTTCATACACGTAGGTTTGTAGGAAACTAAGAGCTTGGTACACCTAGTAGTAAAGGAAATTGATAAATTGGTCCATTAAAGAAAGTCAATACTTCAATAAATTCTCACAGTTATTTTAAAGTGTACTTTGTTTCACAAAGCACATTACATCACAATACCATTTATACTAGTAGACATGTACTAGCTGTGTGTGGGATCCGCCCCCTTTCCTTCTTTGCTACGGTGCTGGGCCACTCTCTGTTCAAGAAGCTGAAGCCCACGTAGTAAGCTGGTGTATCAACATAGCAATCAGTCCGTTTTTATTGCTTAGCAACTATTTTGGAACAATATCAAGTCATTTCTTGTGGTCCATTGTTTGGCTTGCTAAATTAGAGATTCTTATGGCTACAGTTCCTTTCCTAAAATACGATTTCGTTTTTGAATGAGTTAAATTCCCTGACCTTGGAGCTTTGGAAAAACAGCAGATGTTGTGTTTTGGGGCTTAGTTGCCCCGATTTCAAAAGAATTTGAATGCTACAATTGGGAAGGCGAATGAATGAAGACAAGTTAGAGAACAGGTCACGACAAATTCGATAATATATGCATCCTATTAGGGAGAGCTAGGAAAGCTGAGTGCGCTTTGCTAATTTTTCTTCGCTACTCTTGAAGATCCAGAACTCTAGACTAGGGGCGGGCTCTAAAATTATAACGCAATTTGGTTGTCATGCCCATTTAAACATCTTGATATAGGTCCCTCACCCCAATCCTGAATTTGAACGAATTAGAAAATTGATCCTGGCAAGAAGTGGGGAAGACAAGTCCCAACCCTCCCCCTCTTCTGCGGCGCCGCCACTGCCCCAGACTGCAAAAAGAAATGACTGAATTCTGAATCCAATAGATGTATATGCGTTATATGCTATGATTCCATGCTGAAAGCTGTTATCTTAGGGACCTGTCATTATTTATAGCAAGGGTCAGGGCCGAAGGTAAAATAGTTGGGTAAAGAAAAATTTTATTTAGGCAGAGGCTGGGTTACAAGAAGTTAGACAAGGCAAGGGGTGGAGTAGAATTTCAAATGTTGCTTTAGAATATATAATCCTCGCTAGAAAGATTTCTCTGTCAGATCGCTATTCTTTGAAGTCATTGAGATTATTCAAATCTTTCTCAGACGGCTGGGTATTAAACTTTTGAACATTCTAGAAACATTGGTAGGAAAAATTTTGTAGCCATAACCCACCTCTCTTTGGTACTAATCGTTTTTATAAATAATGATCTGTCCCTTAGGGTCATGTTTCATCATGTTTCATACGCTCTTTTTTACATGAGCCAGTTAAACTGAGGTTCAGGCTGGCTCTTCTTAATTTTTCTAAAATTTTGGTGCTGAAGAGATCGTAATTTGTTGCTAAATAATTATAGGAGTGTAGACAATTTAGAAATTAGGCAATCTTCAAGTCCTATTCCTAGTTCTATATTTCACTCTTATGTTTAGAATTTGTATACAAAGTATTGACAAGACTTCTTGTATAGCAAACAATTCTTTCTTCTGTTAGCCCCCTTTTTCATTGTTTGAAACTTGAAAGCATTTAGAGATACCTTTCCTGCTGTCTATCTGGTAAAAAGCTGCCAATTTACAGATAAAGTGCACCTCAAATCACAGCCAGCTGCCTTGCTGATAAATTAATTTCAATAAAATTGTTCCCCAGAAGAGTTTAGCATTATGCATCAAAAGGTTTGCTTTTCTTTTCGGCACTTATTAGCCTCTTGGGAGATGAATTAGATTTTCAAAATTCTATCCTTGGGCACCAGCTGCTTCTCTAATTGTCATGCACTTTCAGACCATCCAGTTAATCTAATAGAAGAACGTAGAATTAGACATACAAGGTCAAAACTATGTTAAGGATAATTCTAAAGCAGTTTGAAAGTTACTCAATAGATAATAATCTTTTTCAATTTATTAATTATCGTTCCTTCATCGAAAAGACAACTTTCGATGGTCAACTTTTAGTAGTGCTCCGCAGCACCAACTCAAGGAAGTGTGTTCAGATTTCTAGCAATAATTTTCTTCGCAATTTATGGATTGCTTAATGCTAAAATTGATAATGCAGTCACAGAAAACTTCATATTTTTCTCATCTTTGCCATATAAATAGCTTATTAGTGTGAAATCTTTGTATTATTTTAAGATAACCAGCAACCTTCGTCGATCACTATACCACACTGCATGAAAATTTAGTGCAGTGAAGTCTAGCACTTAAGGCGGATTTCCACGAGGCGAATTGTGCAGCGAATTCGCCGCGAAAATTTATTCGGCGAATTTGTTTTTTGATTTCCAAACAGAAGCGAATTTTGGCGCCTCTTTCGTTACTGATGAGCTACATCATGACTCCAAACGTAAACATGCTGCTATTAATTAGAAAGAGAATTCTCATTTTGACCTTAATGCAATTGCATCGTAAAAAGCAGAAGTCAAAGAAAAGTGCTTGGGTAAGAAAGATATTCGAAGACCGTACCAAGAAAGGATAATTCCATTTTCTAGTGAGAGATTTAAGATTGCATGATCATCAGTATCAGTGCTTCCTGCACTCTCCTTGGTTTCAAGCTTCATGCGAAGCTTTTCGCCGCGAAAAAGTAGAACTTGTTTCTACTTTTTCAAGCGCTCACTGTGAAAGCAAATTACTCAAACTGCGCATGCTTACTAAAGTTTCGCGGCGAATTCGCTGCACAATTCGCCTCGTGGAAATCCACCTTTAGGGAGGAGCTTTTTTGACCATGTCCAGTAAGGGATCATTGACTCTTTAGAAGCCATTCAAAAGGGAACCCAACCTGAAGGGAGGGAGGGGGCTTGGAGGATTAGGATGAAGTCAGACACAGAGGTGTGCTTCATCAATTCTCCCTTCTGGTTTCAGAATTTCGAAACAAGACATTTTTATTGGAGCTTGTACGTCTTATTTACATGTGCATACCTTTTTGAAAAAAGGTGGATGTCTGAAAGGAAGGAGATGATTTTTGAATATGGAAAATATGGGACAAGGGGGGACGTTCTAAAATGTCATCCTTTTGCTGGGTGTCCTGTGTGAATGGTCCCTTCGATGGCGCTTCTATGGGAACTCCAAAACAACGGACAAAGCAACACTGAATCCAAACCAGGAATCCAATACAACACTGATTTTAAAACAACGAATAATTAGGTGCAGCAACATGAAAGGAAACTGTGACCATCCAAGCCTTAGTAGACAAATTATTAGAGATTAAACTCAAACAAGATTGTACAATAGTTATATGCTTCTCTGACATAAGCTCTGCTTCTGTTAGCTCATCGACTTAGCTTTCTTTTCAATTTGCATTTGAGGCTTTCAATCCTCTTTCAAACATTTTTTCCATTCACCTTGTGGTTCCCTCCTATCAAGGTCATATGTTCCATATTTGGAGTCTGGAGTCATTCACCCATTAGATACGAACCAATACCAAATTACCGAGGGTAAACACTTCTCCCATAAAATATTTTACATCAAAAGCAACAACTTTCTCTCTTTAAATTTAATACATAATCAAAGATATTTTCTTAAGCTATGTATTAAAACTCAATACAAGCTTTTCTACTCTTTCAGCACACTGGCAGGGAATATTTAGATGCTTACAATATAGTTTAACACTATAGCTTACAATCTTCACAATCTTCAAAATGAAATGAGTAGAAATAAAGATTTTCGTACAAATAGATTCTCGTCTTTCCCTGGTATTGCAGAAAATTTTCTCTCCCTTTTCTTTATGCAAGTAAAGTTTTAGTGACTATTGATACCCTGCTAATAGGTTAATAATTTTTCAGTAATTACGTTGCTCCAATTTACCTGTTTTTGAGATTCTCCCTTCCTCTCTTGCAACGCTTCTCCGTAGCATAGCTCTTTACATGAGCGAAGCAATACCTTTGCAAATCTTTTTTGTGCTCATAAAAAATGACAGCATTGACCGCAAGATACAAAAGCCCCACAGGGAGCATGAAATTACATAACAACCTTGCAACATTATCAAATAACCTCAGGTCAGTTCTAAAAGGGTGTCTGGTGAAACAGAGTAAAAAGACAAGAACATGATGGTTTTTCATGAGAAATATAACTAAGTTGAGTTCCTTATCCGACTCCCATTTGAAACAGACGTCCAATACAAATACATAGAGACCTCAAAGCAAATCAATAGGAAGAAAGTTTAATAAGAAAGCTAAATGGGATAAATAAAATAGCACAAGATAGCTATTGTTCGCGAAAAAGAGGGGAACGAGAGTTGATAAATTTTCAGTAATTACGTAGCTCCAATATATGGTACCCTCATTCACTGTCATACACTACAATTTCGAATTGCCACCTAGCATATACTCTATTCTCGAATTTACCTCCTTTTCCCCCCAATTTCTTGGGGCTTGGAGGGTGCCTCTGAGAGGACTTTAGTTCTGGCACGAGCATTTAGGACCGGATGCTCTTTCTGACGTCACCAATAGCATGCGATGGGCCTCGAACCCAGAACCATGTTGGTCTTAGTCGAGTGCATTACCACTAGGCCACAGCATATATTTATCTATAAATTTGTATGTATGAGCAACGCCGTTTATTCGAGGTTACTCTTGTTTCGATAAGATAAATTTTATAGGAATATTGAAGCTCAAATGTACTGAAATTTTTAAATCACAAAAGTCATGCCTCATAAAGGCTTAGAAATTTTTATATGCTGTCTATCATACGTTCTTTTTTTATAAGAAATTTTTAAGAACATTGAAACTCAGAATCCCTGCAATTTAAGAATAATTTAAGGATAATACAAGGCTGAAACTTCATCAGCGCTTAGAATTTTTGTGCATTTAAGGTATAATATTGCTTCTAAATTAACATTTGCACTGTCGATGCTGTCGATCTATATATATTGCTCTGTTTCATTTTTCTTGCTTTATGCTAAAGTAAGGTATTAACAAAAAATTTAGATTTATTCCTTTGATTTCCATGCAAAACTACACCTTTGGTGCATCAGAGTAATTTAAGAACAATCTCAAGCTCAAAAGCTAAAAATTTTAAGAATATTGAAAAAGAGCGTACTGCTCTTATATTAGTCATTGCATTATAGGTACTGTAAATACCTTAGGCACTATTTCGTTATGGTCATACGGCATTGCGAAGGAGCCATGATTATGGTTGTTGTTGATGATATATGTATATATAAACCTCGTGCTTTATGTAGATAAGTTTAAGTTTGAAGTTAGAAGTCTTAGACTCGCATAGTTTATAGGATGAACTAGTCCATTAAGAATTAACAGATGAAATATTTGTCTATTCAGTTTTTGCTTTGTTTTATAATGAACTAAAATGTCTTGAATATCTTTTTGAGATTCTGAAAAAGCTACACCTTTGGTACTTAACAATGAATAATCCTAGGATCGAAACCGGAACAATTTATGGATATTGAGGCTAGGCAAAAAATTAGATATTCCTATAAAAAAGAAGAGTGCTGGCTCTTTTTCAATGATTTGAATTAGTTTTCATTTGATTTTCTAAATGCTTCAATAGATCTCATCAGTGACGCTTTCAAACTATCCCTTTACATAATATTTTACAACAGCAGCATCAATTCTCCCTGCTTATTTGAAGAGGATCAGATATTATGGGTTAAGCACTACCATTCAATATTCATAGACAGAGGTTATAGTAGCTCGTAGTAGAAATGCATATAAATAAATATAGACAGAATAGTGAAAGATAGAACAGAAGAGATAGTTGATTGAGTTTTGTGGTTTCATGTTGATTTTGCTCTGCAGTTTGGACAACGCACATTGTAGTTACCATAGGAATAGTACTTTATCCGTCATCTTCCATGTAAATTTTTCATTAGCGGTACGCCTGTAAGGAAAAGATATTTATTATACAGTAGTTATTCATTGGAAACGAGGAGATTTCCCCAAAATCCAGCAATTATAGTTTTGATATCCAGTCTCTTGGGCAGGGAAAAATAAAGCTCAGAAAGTGATCCGTAGCGGTTCAAACGCGGCCAAAAAGTGCCGGTTGTATTTAGTCCGGATTACTTTTGATTCTTTTGCTAAAAGGATCAACAGTGATATGGCGAGCCGTATTAGTGTTGCTACGGATAGCTAGGAGTAATGTAAATGATAGACCAGTCCATATCACTTGTGATACAGATCAACAAGTGATCCGTAGCAGTGTAAAGCCGAATCTCCACTAGACGGAAAAATGTCGCTCAGCGAAAAGTAGAACCACTCTTTCTACTTTTCATTGCTAGATATTCCGCCGCAAACGTTGTAAGTACCCAATCAGATAACAAGAAATTTTTCCGCTTCGACATTTTCCGCCTGGTGGATATTCGGCTTAAACGAGGCTTTCTTTCTTGCTTCTCTTAACAATTTGCATTGAAGCGACTTTGTCTACACTAGGAGCAATTTTGCTACCCAACACAATTGTGCCATTCTCACGTGATATTCGTGACATCCAGAGCAGTGACGAAACTTAAGAGGGGTATGGGGGTGAGTCACCCCCTACCAGCGTGATTGGCCAAGCGGCCCAGCCAGTTCCGTTAGCTTAACTGAAGTTAAGCATGGCTGTGTACGGTCAGAAACTGGATGGGCAGCCTTCCAGATGAACGACCAAGACAGCTCACTCCGCCGTCCTTCTGAAGGGACGTTAAACTAGGAGTCCCAAGTCTGGATGCGGCATGTATAGTAGGCCTAAATTAGCTGAAAAAGCTAGGTATAACAGCCTACTCAAAATAAAGTAAACAACAACAACAACAGCACCCCCTTGAAATATGTCGAAGTTACGTCCCTGATCCAGAGAAGGAAATCTGAGCGAAATGAGCTGCGATGCTAATAAATATATGTGAAAGCAAGCCCTAACATGACTTTTTCATGAAATTGCAGATTTTAATTACCTACATAGAACTTTGCATCCAGCAAGGCCCACTTTTAGCAGGCTTTTGGAGCTGCATGACGTATATGGCTTTATAGGAAACACATCTATAAGAAACATGGAGCTGAAATTAGGCAAAAACACACATATGCAGGCTGAGTTTCAAACAATAACTTGAGAAAACTGCCTTTGCATGAATACTTTTTATCAAAATAGAGATAGAATTAAAAAAGCATCTATCACATGCCTCACAATATCATATCATGTCATATCATATCATATCACATCATATCATATCATATCACATCATATCATATCATATCACATCATATCATATCATATCATATCACATCATATCATATCAACAATTTATTTATAGTAGGCAAAAGAAATTAAGATAACAAAATTACTGCTAATTAGGGCCTACTGGCTTAAAAATTGAAATATATTACAAGTGTAAATAAAAGTTGATACATATCATGTTAGGTACCCAACCAGTGGTATATATATTTTGCAAAGTCTACAGTTGCAGTTCTCGCCCTTCCAACATATAATATGGCTTTTGAACATGGAAAATATGCTTGCTTGTTTGATTATATTTGGTAAAGTCGACCAAAGTCTGTTTCCAAGGAAGGATATAGTCTCAATTCCATATGTTGTTGTATGCACTTTTGGCAGCTGAGGGTCTTATTTCTTGCATGACAGTTGCCTAATCTTAGTTATTATTGTTATGGGAAGTCCTAAGGATTTGAGAAACAATTTAGAAGCATTTAAGGCTGGATCTAGCGAAAAAATAGGAAACATCCTGGCTGAAGGCAGAGAGTTTGCCCCTTGTGAAAAAATGCATATTTGACATCGTGCTGATTTCTACATTTTCTGGAAAAATATGGCAAAATGTATTGTGACGTGTGTGACAAAGTTCAATTTTGACGGGTGGAGTTTCGGAGACATTCTCCTCAACCAAACACAAATTTTTTAAAGTTCATATCATAACTCGATATTACGTCATTATTACCGTCAAAATTGTAAAGGTGGCATTCAACTTCGAGGGTAAAGACAGAAAGTGTAACCTGTTTTAGCCAGTGTAATTCAGCACAAGTTAAGAAAATTTTAAGAAAATCTTAGTCTTAAGTGGGGGAAAAGGTAAGAAAATTGAGGCTCGGGCATAATGATGATTTTCTTATAAAAAAAAGTGTAATTGAAAATAAGATTCAATACTAATGTCTATTACACAACACTATACAATAACTTACAATGCCATGCAATGCAACATAATGCTACACGATGCCAAAAAATGTTATGCTATGCAGTAGTATTCAATACTTTACAACACTATACAACACTATACAACCTCATGCCATTCAGAGTGTCGTATGGATCCATCTCATTACAATACAATGAATACAATACCACAAGGGTCAATTAATTTCAATGCAATGTTGAAACGTATTGCAAAGTCCCGTGCGCTAACAATTTTCCCGCGTTAGAGTTGCATGCATGAATTTCAAGATAAAAGCTTTTTTCAACAATTTTGAACTTCCTTAACTCTTACAAAATCTACATGCGGATGTAAAGCTGCAATAGCTACTCTCAGGTTTCACAACCTGGTATTCTCGAGTGCTTCTGATCTAGCTGCAGTGTTAGATCTTGCTGGAGTCATAGCATTTTCCTGAGCAAATGGCCGTTATTAATTCGTAAATTTTCACTCTATGTCACTCATTAAATATGTTTTAAATTCCTGCAAACCTCCCCCTCATAACCATATTAATTGCCAACCTCCATTCCTCCTCTGACTATTGTTACGTAACGATGTATGACGATTCATCCCACTGCAATGACTTTGTGCCAATGTCAAGCCAAAGATTTATCATACATAAATACAGGGTCTTTCAAATAATCCTCCTTCAGGTTGCTGTGAAACTACACGTTTGAAAAGTGACCTCCACAAATCGTCTTACTACTGCAAGAACTTTTCATAGAGATTAGGCTTGCGCTGATATCAAATAGATTATGTCCAGTCACAAAACGAACTGCGAATAGTAAACAATAAATGAAAATCACAAAAATCGCCTTACGCTGCAGAATTATTTTCTAATCCTGGTTAACCACGATAAGCACAAATGGCTGTCTTTGCATAGCAATGTTTATCCAATTTTGACGAGGGGCATTAAATTCAGATTTCGAAAGCCCCTCTCCGGTGTGATCAAAAATAGGTCAAAAGAAGATGCATTATCTATCATATGGAGTGGCTTTAGTTGATTTAACATTTGCACTGTGGAATATATTCGTATTCATCCGGTAGTGACAGTGAGCCCTGGCCCACCATTCGCACTGTTCATATTGTCATTTTAATTATAATTCTGACCAACGCCCGTTTGATTACTTCAAACTGATTATGCAGCATGGAGCACGTAAAATCCTAGGACAACGAATGCAGTATTCATTCTTCATTTTCAATTCCCTATACTATAAACAGCTTTAAATTAATCACAAAATAGATTTAATAGAGAAACTTGAAACAAATAACAGCTAACTTCATAAAATACGTACGAAGCAGCTTGCAGACGATTTGTAAAAAATATCCCACGAAAATTTATAAGTTAGTTGTAAAAGTCCTTTTAGAATGTGTAAGGTAACTATGAAATGTCTGTGGAATACAGGTTTTTTTTATAAAAAGCAAACCCTCTGGCTTCAGCCTGGATGTGTCTTAATATCTCGTCAAACCCAGCCTGAGATGTTTCTTAGATTGAAAGACTTCCAATTAGAACATACGTTTTTTTATAAGAAAAAAGTTTATAAGAAAATAAGGCTCAAATCCTCAAAATCTTAAGAAAATCGTAAGAAAATCATGAGGCTCAATTTCCAAAATTAAGCTTTTTTATTGGCCAAAAATCGATATTTCCTCATTATTTCATTCAAAATGTTAAAGATGGAATTCAAATTCAAGCATACAATATTAATAACGAATGTTTAACCCATTTTGGCCAGTGTATTTCAGAAAAAGCTAAGAAAAATTTAAGAAAACCTCAGGCTCAATTTCGGGAAAAGCAAAGAAAATTGAGGCTCAAGCAAAAATTGTGGTTTTCTTATAAAAAAACGTGTAACAATCCAGCTTAGGCAACTGTGGTGCAAGACCACGGGTGCTCAGGTTTTGTGAGGCATGGAATGAATGCTCCTTCTATTTTTTTGCTTGTTTGACCAAAACTTTTCAAGTAGAACAGTTTTTTCAAGATGTTGTTTGAAGCTCAGCCTACCTATGTTTCCTAAATGTTTCTTAATTTTTGCCTAATTTAAGCCTCATGTTTTTTATAGACATGTGTCTTATTAAAAGAAAACGTTTAGCCGTAAAACAGCCAAAGAATTATTACGTAGAATCTGCAAAGTAACTAACACATGGCTATAGAACATGTATAAGTTAGTGAAATGGTTACAAGCAAAACACTGATTGAAATATTCTTGTATTATCTGTGAAATCCAATAATTACAGAATACATACGACGCGTACAACTTTTTCCAATATATTTGGCTAGCTGCAAACGCTCTTTGTAAATAAAAAGCTGGTTTATAAGAACTTTCCACATGTTTCGACAACGTATTAGACTATCAAAAAGTAAAGTAGATTTTGGCAAGCAAAATAAAAATGGAGCAGAATAACAAATATTGCATCAATGGTGAAAAAGTTAATCTACAAACAGTACTATAACTCAAATACACAAAAATTCTAAGTCTTTATGAAACCTGAGCCTGCATTACTCTTAAATTATTCGTAAATGTCAGCTACTTTGAGCCTGAATATTCATACAACCTTCATTCCTATAAAAGTGTGTACTACAAACTGGGGGCTTCGTCTTCTTTTGACATCTTTGGTGGTCACATCCACTTTACTGTGAGGAAGTGACGATCTAAACTAAAAGTTAATCTAAAAGCAGTAGAGCTTTGCTTTATTCTTAAATTATTCTTAAATTTCAGCGATCCTGAGCGTTTTTATTCTTCTAAACTATTTTCTTGTAAAAACGTGTATAATTGTGCCTGCTGAAAGCACTTTCATTTTAAAATTTGTAAATAAAACCTATATTATACAGGAATTTAGCATTTGCATTAAGCTGTTTAACTATTTGTCATGTTTTCTGTTACAGTCAGCAATTTCGTCCTTGGCAATGCACAACGTGACCAAGATTACCCTATAGTCTATTGCAGTGATGGATTTTGTCAACTGACTGGCTACACACGATCTGAAGTCATGCGAAAAAGTTGTTGTTGTAAGTTTCTTTTTGGGATTGACACGGAGAAAGATGTTGTCTACAAGCTAATGAAAGCGCTGCAGACGCAGGCTGAAATGAAAGCAGAAGTTATCCTGTACAAAAAGAATGGTATGCGAAATCTTTGATTACTAAAAACTTTTCTTATTAAGCTCTTGATTATCCTGCCATCTTGTCGTGAAAACGTGACAGGAAAGCAAATAAATACGTAAGTAGATAAGTATATTATAAATATATACAAATACATATAAGTATAGATAAATAAATGGAAATGTATATAAGTCTATAT
>WIPJ01067708.1:141423-167265 GCA_018155075.1 Cassiopea andromeda
ATGCGTGTGTGTGTGTGTGTGTGTGTGTGTGTGTATATATATATATTTATAGTGACAACGCATGCGAAATCTGGTAGGTAGGACACACTGAAATTGTAGTGGGACATCTAACATCCCCCAAGCCCTAAGCACGTTTTACAAGGTACGTGCAACGGCACCTAGAACTGAAAGTTTCTTAATTAGTTTCTTATTTTCTGGACTGAAACTCGCCTTATTGTTAGAAAATCGAGCAATTCTGAAAATACGATTTAATGACGTTTGATAAATAATAGGTAGATTCACTTACTAACCTCGTGGTATTAAAACCATAGTAGAGAAAGTTTGTAAGATGTCATTGCAGTCCAAATAACAAATTAAGCCTTTTTTGTTTTGAACTAAATGTCAGTTGAAGCAAACTTCGAAGCTGCCCGAGAAAGCAGAACTTTGGCTTATTTCGGTTTGTGCAAGACATATATCCTATGGTTTAATGTTTGCTTGAGCCCATAATGAATACTTGTATCATCAGTTGTGAGACTGTTGAATTTATATTGATACTGCGGAGAGCATTGAATACACCATAAAAATTTGAAAAGCATAGGTGCGATTACCGAGTCTTGAGGCATGCCAAATACAATTTGGTTGAATTTTGCAATTTTCTTGTTTACGAGGACAAATTTTGTCTAATGCATGATGTTCAATTTCAGACGATAGAATGATGCAACTTACAGAGTCAAACGCTATTCTATTTTGATGACAAAATATAAATTTCAGTTTACCTTTAGGTCACTATCCGACTTTTTCATACTCTGATGAGTGTCGGACGAAAAAAGCTTTTAGTATGTGAAAGAAATGTTGCCGCTTTTTCGTGCTGTGGTAACGATGACAAAATTCTGTTATATTTTGATGACAAAATTCTGTTATATTTTGATGACAAAATTCTGTTCTATTTTGATTACAAAATTCTGTTCTATTTTTACTGCAAAATTATGAAAATGAAATGACTGTTTCACTTTCATATTGGTACCATCCATAGACCTGCTCAAGCCTTCAATAAAATTTCATCTTCATCTTTTAATTTTTGAGAAATCATGCAAGATCAAATAAGAAGAGACCAAACTGCGTTTGCTAAGGAATAAAATTACCTATGAAGTTTCAGGCCGATGATGAGGTACATACCATCACTGGAGATTAAATTTCATCGACATCAGTCGTGAACTACAGCAAAACCCAACACATAAGAAACCAAAATTTTGAAATGATCCTGTTCGTGTTCTTATGCAATGAAGCAGTTCTAGTACCCAGGGTGCTAGTTCTTTGCACAGGGTCCAAAACAAGTGCCAAAAAAGATAACAGTTGATTGTGGAGCATTGAAATACTATGGCAACATAGCTCACCACTCACAGCTTTGTGGTTTAAAACATAGTTGTGAACCTACCTATCACAATACCATTCGTAGAGCACCTAAGAAAGGGGTTGATTGGGAGGCACTTTGCGTTCTAGTGAAAAAAGGAACCAATACACGTTTTTTAGAAGAAAACTGTAATTTTGCATGAGCCACGATTTTCTTAACTTTTCCCGAAATATGTAGCCTGAGATTTTCTTAAATTTTTCCTAACTTTTATTGAAATAACCTGGCTAAAATGGTTGACGCTTTCGTTATTAATATTTCATACTTGAATTTGAATTCCATCTTTAACATATTGAATGCAGTAATGAGGAAACATCGAATTTTTACCAATAAAAACACTAAATTTTAGAAAGTGAGCCTCGTGATTTTCTTACGATTTTGACCATTTGAGCCTAATTTTCGTATAAATGTTTTCTTATGAAAAAAGTGTAGCATAAACCTAGTTAGGATATCAAGCTAATAAAATTATAATTATCTGAAATAAAAATATAGAATTTCAGGCTGTAGGTTCTTAAGAAATAAAGGTTGTTATGTACGAGTTTCTGTTGTAGTGGTAGGCATAAGTGTCTTTGTAGTTTACGCTGAGTCTTTCTCAGAGAAATAAGACAACACGAGGAAAGCAATACTTATCAAATAACCAATCTCCCTGGTACTATTCATGTGAATACAGACTCCGTTCTCATTTAGATACAAGTATTTTTATTTCTAAGCATTTGGTAGCTTGTGCCTGTTGGATTTGCTTGTGTCTGTTCTATAAGATCTTTTCTCGGCTTGCAATATAAATTTTCCTTGTGGCAGCTTTGCTATCAAAGATATGATAAAAATTACAAAAACTGCAGGCAGATACTTATATCATGAAATGAAGAGATTTATCAGTGAACCCCAACATTTTACTCTTGGGAGCAAAATTGTTTGGCTAATCGTCCCTCAGTGTTAAGCAGCTACCGCCTGATTATGCTGTTGAGCTGCCACAAGTAATGGTGATGATCCATTTTGGAGAGATGTAAGGAGGATACTTTCAGCAAAAATATCATACACAAATGAAATTTCATTCAGTATCTGAAGCTGTATGAAAACATAAGAAAAGAAGACCAAAGGAAGTAAATTATGGTAGAAATTTCCATCAACATCATAAAACAGAACTAAATCATCTAAAAATTAACTGACCAATTTCAGGATAAGACAAGTGTCCAATGAGTGTTAGTTGTCACAATTATGGCAGGACTATTGAAGAATATAGGAAAGTGCAACTGTGTAGAGTCCAGTCAAGATGTTATACATTTCCTCTTTTGTACCAATGTACAACTTTTTGCTAAGTCGTAATTACCTTTAACATTTTTATTTTGAGCCAAAGGTTACTCTCAAATTGTTTTTGAGCAAAGAAGAAATAATCTTCCCTGAAATTCAAAGAAAGACGTTTACATTTTTGTGGGGGGGGGGTGTCACTTCATCTTGAAAATAAAAAGCGGAGATTAAAGACTTATCAACGTTTCTCAAGTAGTGGGGTATAACACTCAAAGGGGTGCGGTACAATGCTAGAGGGTGCGCCTATGACCCCGGAGAGCAAGTATACATATGGCATTTTTATAGATAATGGTCTTACTTATAGCGAGTGGGGGGCGAAGTAGCTTCTCTTTCCAACAAATAATCGAGAAGAACTTACCTAATCAAAGCTTTAAATTAGTAAATTCGCGTTTGTTTTCCTAAAAGAAGCGAGAACCCTAAATTTTGATAAATTTTAAGAGTTGCATGATTGTTCAATCTTAAATGCCAACGATTATGAGCCTACATATTCTCGTAGATTGATTTCTTGTGTGAAATAATTGTGTATGCTTTACATATTACCAGCTCATCTTCGTGTGTGCTCCTTTGCATTGTCAAATCACATGCTCTCAAGTGCCAAATAAACGGGGGTCCTAATAGACAGGAGGGTTGGAAAATATTTTTAAATTTAATAAACAGGGGGGTCAAAATAAACGGGGAGTCGGAATTTGAGAAATGGCTTTAAATTATTATAAAACGATGGAAGGAACAAAAACAGGTTGACATTAAGCACTGAGCTACAATATATACCGAAGCACTCTATTTTGCCTTGAATGTTAGGCGTGAATAGCACTAACAAAGAAAGGAAATGAAATGAGGGGTTCATAAAAAAGTCATTTTCCTTGAAACTAATAAACGGTGGCCTAATAAGGTCCGGTGGGTTGGAATAAAATCGAAAAATTAATAAGCTTGGGGGACATTTGTTTGGCACCTGAAAGTATAAAATGCGATACTTCAAATCAAGTTTAGGGCAATTTTTTGCTTTGAATGAAAGAGTAATGGGAGATTTTCGCTTTTTCGCAAACACTAATCTTCAAAAAAACAGTCAAATTTTTGTATCCATAACTTATTGTAGCTCCATAACGATCTTGCTTGATTGACAACAGAGAAGATTACGTGGTATTTTGAAGATTCCTGCCAGTTTTGTGACAGCTAACACATGTTTGACAACCAGTGTATCCAGGAACATATCAGTCACTTTTTAAGTGATTTTTATCTACTCATTGATATCAATTTTTTGACACGTCTTGTTCTAGGTTTCAATATAGGACAGCTTTTCTGACGTCTATCTTTAGCCAAAAGCGCTTTCGTTTTGTCGAATGTGTCAAACCCAGATGTTTGCATGCCTTGTAGTACCTGAACAGTGTCAAATGAAACCTGGCTCGCAGTTGGTCACCGGGGCCAGTAGGTTCACTGGGTGCGCTTCAAGCACGTAACTGAATGACGTGCCCTGGTGGGGGTGGGCAAATCCTATTAGTGCAAGCACTTTGGAGGAGCAAAAGCTTTATTTTCCTATGTAATTCTCCATATTAGTGACTCTGTTGGGGGGGCAACACCAGGCGGAGTCAGGATTAGTCATCAATCACTTTCCAGGCAATTTGTACATCAAACGAAAGTATTCACCAAGCTGTTTGATAATATGGAAAAAATTTACGGTTTACCATATGGTTACGAACATATAACACAAAATACCTTCCAAAACAACGCATTTTTTACCATATTTGGGCAATTTCATAATGGCGGAGGTAAGAATACTAACGCTAACCCTAACCCTACCAAAAACCCTAACACTTCCCGTAACCCTAACCCTCCAAAAACCCAAAACCTTGCAAAAACCCTACCCTAACCCTTTCAAAAACCCTAACCCTTAGCCAAACCCTAACCCTGGAAGTGTATTATGGTGAAATACCTTGATGGCTAATCTTGACATCGGCCCAACACCATACACAATTTTCCGTTTGGGGTGCATTGCCCCCGTGTCCCCCATGCGGGCACATCCCTGGCCGCTAGCATCGCTGAAGTTGCTGAGGGTCATTCAAAATGTACGTAACGCCTGAGGGGTGGGTGGTTATGGTAATTTTTGTTTCGAACTGCTACCAAAATTTAGAGGGTGTGAGGGCCATAGCTCTTTTGTTATGTAACAGTGATTGTTTGGTGAAATGTATTTTTCTTGCAACTTCTTCAAGGCAGAGCTTAAAATCTAGTGCTGTTTCTGTATGTATGTGTCTCCACATTTTTTGAAACATTGTTGTGGCACTATTTGTTGTCTCTGGACACTTACGCAAAAATATCAAAATATCCTATTGTGTGCCTAATAAATGGCCCTGTGATATCATTCTCTCACGTTAGAGCACAAGCTTGAGTAATTATTTATTACATTAAAGGTAATGGGAACTATGACCGGAGTGATGGCCCAGTGGTAGAGTGTCTGCCTCACAACCGGCAGGTCGTGGGTTCGAGCCCCGGCCAAGTCATACCAAATACTTTTACAATGGTACTCACTGCCTTCTCGTCTGGCGCTCGACATGTGAGAATGGAGTGGGAAAGTCAAACTCGCTGAGCAACCAGTGGACCAGCCACCTGCTGTAGCTTTCACTGCATTCGCAGGCACGTGGCCTAGGGGTATAGAAACGGAGATATGCGCCGCCCTATGCGCCATTGGCGTGGGAAAGGGCTTTGACTTGAATGGGAACTATGAAAACATTGATAGGGGGTCTTAAGACTCGAAACATAAAAAACGTGGGTGGGTGGCACTAGATTTGTTACGATGCGTTACAAAGGGTGTTTGTGTGATCAAAATGGGCGAATTTGAGTATTACGTAAGTAGTGACTGGCTCCTGAAGACAGTGGCGAGGAATCTGAGTCACAGATTTAGAAACTGATTTTCTCCTGGGGACCCATTTACTTTAGTCACTGGAAAGCATTTTTCCCTTGTTAACATCAAAGCATTTTTCACTTCCTCGCATCAAAGCACTTTTCACTTGTTCACATCAAAGCATGTTTCACTTACTCACATCAAAGCATATTTCCCTTACTCACATCAAAGCATGTTTCCCTTGTTCACATCAAAGCATTTTCACTTGCTCACATCAAACACTTTTCACTTGTTCACATCAAAGCACTTTTCACTTGTTCACATCAAAGCACTTTTCACTTCTTCGCATCACGTCTTTAGGCCACTGGTTGTTAATGCCTGCCCCTCGGTGACTTCAAAAACCAAGTGTGAACCAGGCTTAACCAGGCATGCTTCTAACCAAGGGTCTATGCACAGTTCTGCACAATTTTCAAGATACGGCTTGCTTCCAAGGGTGGCTTTTACTCGAATGAATGCGGCACTTAAATCCCATTTGTTCTGCAAATACTAAGCATATATTTCTCCAAACTAGATCGTCGCAATCATTTCTCTTTACTTTGTTAGAAGCTTATTTATACATGGTGTAAATAAGTTTAATACAGAATGGATGCAATGAAAAATTTACTTTGCCATTGGGCCCGTGGAGCAAACCTCACTATAATATCAACTATTAAGCGATGTAGAGATGTTACATATTTGTAATTCACAGGACAGATTGTTTTAGTGACCCTAGCTAGCTTCATTCTATTCAAAGCAGTGATTAGAGAGTGCTAGTTCTAATTCAAAGCTTTTCCAAACGTTGGCTCCACGAAAGCAAAAGATTTTTGTCCGTAAAATGTCTTCATTCCGTGTTCAGCAAGTCAATCTCTGAGTTTCGAAGAATACCAAGGTAGGAACTAGAAAATCTAGAGAAACAACCACCAAGTTATTCAAGGGGTTGCTTATCAGCTATCCTAGTCCAGGACTTGTGGGTGTGGCAGAAAAATCAAAGATGTCGTTAATTACGATTCTTGCTGTTCTATTATAGTTTTTGTCAGTTACTCAGGTTAGTAATCTCACGGGAATCCCAAACAGAGTAGCAATAGTTGAAGTTAGACTTTACTATGCCAATGCACATGCTGTTCAGGGCTGCAAGTGGAAATAGTTTTTAGCGTGTTTCAAAAGGTTGAGAGATATAACAATAAGGAGGAAGCCAAGAGCGGAGCCTTGCGGTACTCCAAGAATTATATAAGGCGCCATTGACCCAGCAAAAATGCATGCAATTGTTCAAACAAGACCGAGGCCAAGCATATTTGGCACCATTGAGGCCTGTTTAAACGATCCAACATTTCACCCAACATTTCAGCCAACAAATTTTACAAATGTTGGGAGAGGTGTTCAAATGACCCAACATTTCATCCAACATTCCATGGAGGTTATAATTTGAATACGCTGTGAAGGAGCTGTGCGTTTGAGACTGGGAACCACGATCAAAATGTAAATAGTGTTCGATTGTTTGCAGGAGAACGCATGCGCAATGCCAACAATGTTAGCTGAAGTGTTCAAACGACCCAACATTTCATCCAACATTTGAAAACAATGGAAGTGTTGGCTACTGTCACCCAACATGTTTGACTAGAATCAAACTTCACCCAACGTTGGAAATGTCAATGTTGGGTGACCCAACATTGTGTTCAAACGATCCAACAGTTCACCCAACATCAATGTTGGGCCAATGTTGGGTGAAATGTTGGATCGTTTAAACAGGGCTTTACTCTGGCTATTAGTATATTATAATTAGCAGCACCGGAAGCTGCAGACGCAGAAGCAGAAGCAAGCTGCGTGGGAACGTCCGTGAAGCGAATGAAGCAAGACTGAAGCATGAAGCATGTGTTGAAGCAAGGACATCAAAAAAATTTGATAACCTAGCTTCATCTCCGCGTCTGCTTCACTCTTGCTTCACAAATTTTTAGTGTGAACGTTGTCTGCTGCATGTGCAAGATCCTTTTTAAATAAAAAGAATGCCCAGTCATGGGGAGAACAGATAATACTATAAAAGCAATATGGCAGAACGGAGACGTGAAGAGGCTGTCGGAAAGCATCCCCCTCCTTGCACAGACAGTTTGACTAATAACAACCACAACTATAGTTTGTCATTTTGTGGTGTTCAAAACTGTATAAAGGACCAGCTTTCATTTGCTCGGATATATGTGAAAATGTGTAAAAATATCTGTTGAAACCTAAAAATTCAAGAACATGTAGTTCTAGTGGAAACGCATCGACATAGTTCAGAAAATACGAAATAATATCTAGAGGGAATTTTGGCGCTTACGTGTACTTCTATGGAAAACGTTCCCAGTCAACGCTATTGTACATCTTTTGGACTTCGTGGTCGCTTGTTTTGTCAGTAGATGGGGCCTAAAGCGTGAAATTGTCTGGCAGGAATTTGAGTATAAGCTACTTCAAAAAGTTCACGAAATAAATATGGATATTAAAGAAGATTAAAAGCATGATCGCAAAACGGAACTCGAAAAAAAATTAACTTTCAGTAACTAGAAATGCCCCGTTTTAGTAACAAATACCCTAGCACAACTCATATATCGGCCTATCTTTCCCTCTTCTTTGTTTTTTATGAGCAGTTTGCTTGAAGTTGACCTTGATTTGCTTGCGCAAGTGGGAACTGCTTGCTTCACATCTTACTTCACATCGCACTTGAGGTCAGAAAGCTCTAACTGCGCATGCTTACATCGTTTGCTTCAGCTCTTACTTCACAAGTGTGAACCAGGCTTAAGTACAACACGTAAAAAAGATGAATTGCGAAAAAACCATTATCGCATTAAATGTAGCAAGTTTGCTTATTTTTATCGGGTTGTTGGCTCCAGCTGTCGATTTGATGGAAATCAGCTCTATATACGCTAGAACGCATTTGTTTAGTAAATAAAAAATTATCTTAAAGGCTACAGCACTGTGTATGTATAATTATTTTAATTCGATTTATTAAAGATATTGTAACTAACAATTTACATCTGCATATATACAAAGTTAACTATTCAAAATTGAGTATCGAATAGTACAAAACAGCTAAGATTTCTATAAATGAAATTTCAAGCACGAAACAGGCGCTACGTTTTTACTTTTAGTATTGTTTTGCATAGGCAGGCACCTACAAGCACTGAATTTGCAAGAAGGTCCATCCTAATACTTTATTGGTCTCTTAAAAGCTTTTAAATGTAGCCACATATCGATTTTGAATTATTTCTATAAATGACATTTATTATTATTAAATGTTATACCTATAATGAACTTACTATAAAGCACCATTATATTTCATTGTAACGTATTCTAAACATCAATTCCATATTCAATCTTACATGTTCAAATAAAATTTTCTCATATATCAGCACGCAAAGCGATAGGCAAATAATTCACCGTTAATGACATTCATGAGTATGAATCTTATGGATGTTTTAAAAGTAATCCAAAAGACACCTAGCACATTCTGAAAATATAGCTTTATATTGCAGAAGCATGCTGTTTTTTTACCAACCCGAAAGAAATTGTGCATAGTAGTAAATCAAAAGTACAGCACCCATATAGGTACATAAATCACTCACAGAGATGTGCATGCTCCTCTACAGGGGCTTTATTCTTTTCCCATCCCTACGGGGACATCCTGATATAAGACTTTAATGCTAATTCAAGACTTCTCTTATGATACTGTAGAGTTTAAGACACTGTTATTTACTTCACAGGGGCTCCATTTTGGTGCCTGCTGGATTTGATGCCGATAAAAAATGAAAACGCTGAGGTGGTGTTGTTCCTAGTGTCACACAAGGACATTACCAAATCCAAAGCAACGAAATCTGATGGACCAGTTAGAGGTACGTTTTGAGTAAATTTCAACAGATTCTTCACACGTTCTTCTTAAGAAGCATTTCCATAAGAAACATATGGTCAAAAGTAAGTAAAAATTAAGACTCTCTTGGGAAACGTAGGCAGATTGAGCTTCAAATCTTACCAGAAAAGTTACTATGTTCATATAAATATTTAGATCAAACTAGAAATAAAATAGTAACAGCATCGATAACATGCTTCATAAAACTTGAGCATCCTATTTCTTGTATCACAGTTGATCTGGGTCAGTAATATGCATTACTTTCTTTACATAGTTGGCATCAAAAGATAAATTTTTAAATTGCTATTAAAATGTAGATCTAAATTACATAGAATAGCAACTGAAAGCAAACTAATTCACTACAAAAGAACGTAAATTCAAAAAGCTCATAAATAGTCTAAATACAAAGCAAATTTCTGCGGAGTTTCTGTTCTGCTTAGGGTAATTGGTGTTATTGGAAGTTTCGAGAATTTAAGAAACAGTTAAGAAACATCTGAGGCTGGTTGTGACAAAATATCAAAAAACATCCAGGCTGAAGGCAGAAAGTTTGTTCGTGACTACTGAGTTGTGACTGCTTGAAAATATTCTTGTATACCCTAATCCTAGGCCCAGTCTCGCAATCAATCCTACCAGCGTGGTTACCAGAAGCAGTATAATGAAAATGACCGCCGTTTCCACTCTTGCTTTAATTTTTAAATAGCTTTGACCACCTTTCTATCAACATGAAGCTCTTCAATTAAGCAAATACATATCACTTGTGATATAGATTTATTGCAAGCCATCAAGCGAAGACTGGTCATTTATCTGGTGTTTCTGCACCTTAAACTTTGCATCTACAACTCTATCTCTAGTCTCTATTCATTTCACTTGCCTGCAGTATATGAAAGCAGCTTCTGTTACACAAAACAATGGCATAGTACCCAATTCGAGCAATTGAAAAAGTAGCTTTGGAAATTAAATTGCATACATGTTCTTTTATGTAAGAAAACTGTTATTTTGCCTGAGCCTCAATTTTCTTAACTTTTCCCAAAATTGAGTCTGAGATTTTCTTTAATTTTCTTTTACTTTTACTGAAATAAACTCGCTAATACGAATGGGCTAAACTTTCATTATTAATATTGTATACTCGAATTTGAATTCCACCTTTAACATTTTCAATGCAATAATGACGAAATATCGATTTTTAGCCAATAAAAACATTAAATTTTTGGAAATTGAGCCTCTTGACTTTCTTAAGATTTTTTTAAGATTTTCACCATTTGAGCCTCATTTTCTTATAAACTTTTTTCTTATAAAAAGCGTGTAATAATTTTCGTTATGTTATATTAATTTACAAGTAAAACAGTCTGCTTGGGCTCAAAGGGTCACTTATTTACTGGATATTGAAACACGTTTTCCATACTTTTTGGTGCCTATTGTAGGAGTTTGAACAAGAGGACCCCTTTTGTAAACAAATACTTGAATTGAATTACGATTTCATAAGCCATATTACTGCTCTTTTGAGTACCTTCGTTATTATCAAACCTTGGAATTTTCAGTTACCATTATGCTATAGTTGGATAGTTGGAATAATGATATTTGCACACCAATCTGTACTATTTTTGAAGGAAAGCTTAGATTGTTTTGAATTCAATGACTACTACTTTTAGAGATTGCTTGGTTGACCTTTAGATGACCTTTTGGTGGCCTTTTGGTGACCTTTTGATGACCTGTGGATGGTCTTTTAATGGAATTTCGGTAGCATTTTGATAGCCATTTGGTGGTCTTTGTGTGGCTTTCTTATGCCCTTGAAATTATGCCTTCACAAAATTTTGACTCATTTATAGATTGTGGCAGCAGGAATGCATGTCAAAGATCTTTTATCACTGTATAACATCTGACTAATTTCACTTCCCAACTGTGAGCTTCGATGTTTTTCATGATATTTGTACGCGTAAAATGCTGCTAAGCACCTATGAAACATAAGAAAGAGCTACACAGTAGCACTAAGAAAATACCAATTTCCCTTTAGCCACAATGCGCTACCCCCTGACAAAGACTGTACTAGCAATTAAGTTTGCTCAAATGCTATATTATAGTGTATACTCCAAAAGCAGAAACCTAATGAATGATTTTTACACAAGCACAAGTAAATATGATAATTTATCCAATAGGCTAACTCACCTATTATCAAATGGGCCCCACTGTAAAGCCAACTAGTCTGTTACTTTATCCAACGTGTGCTGCTTGTATAGCAAAAATTGAATTATTCTCTTTTAAATGGGCCTAAAAGGGACATTGAAAATTAGCAAACCCAAAGAAGAAAATTAAATCTCTGTTTTATTGAAAATCTTCTTCATCTACTTCTACAATTGCTAACAGCCCTTTAACTGATTGCTTACAAGAAGATTGTATTTGAGGAATTTCAAATACTAAGACTAAAGGAAAACATTCGTTTCATAATGCACATTTGAATTAGAAGTTGCAAGGCCAGGTTGATAAAAAGAGTTTTATGTCACTACTCCAGTGGATTTAATCCTCTCTTCTATCTTCTGTTACTGCTTAGCCTCTTGAAAGTACAGCCCTTTCTATTGCCTTCAGATATAAGTAAAAAGCTATTATGTTCTATCTGTACAGCCCATCTTTGATCTCAATCTCGTATCCAGATTTTAAATCTTGGATCTAGATTTCAATATGTTCTTGCATGAAAATCCATGTTGCAATGAATCCTGATCTGGAAGTGTTGATAACACACTCTGTTATTGATCTGAAAGCTTCTCGCTATATAATTAAAAGCTTACGTTTTGTAAATGATACTGATTTTTCGGTAACTTATTGATACTTACCAACAAACATTATGCATGTATCCAGTGGTGTGGTGGGAAATTTTATGGGCCCGGAAAATTCAGGATTTAGGGGCCCAATATGCAGTCGTTGGGGTCTTGCTTCACTTTTTCTACAAAATGTGATGCTACAAATAAAAATCCTTAAAAAGAAAAAATTTCTTAGGGGCTCATATAAAAAGATTTTAAGGGGCCTATTGAGAAATTTCCCGAGTCTCAGTGGACCACCATGTCCATCCATGTGCCACACGTATTTTTATAAGAAAAAGTATGTAGAAAAATGTGGCTCAAATTGCCAAAATCTTAAGACTATCCTAAGAAACTACCAAGGCACAGCTTTCTAAAATTAAGTGTTTTTGTTGGCCAAAACTCAATATTGCGTCATTATTACATTCAAAATGTTAAAGATAACATAAAAATTTGAGTATACAAAATAAACAAAAAAGCTTAACCCCTTTTAGCCAGCTTATTTTAGTAAATGCTAAGAAAATTCTAACAAAATCAGGCTGGATTTCGGGAAAAGTTAAGAAAATTGAGACTCACACAAAATGATGGTTCTGTTATAAAAAAACGTGTATAAGGCCAGTTTTCAAAGTTTTCCCTGCTTCTCCTTTTGTTTTGAAGTACATGCGCTTTTTTAAAAGAATGGTTTTTTGGTCCAGTACTGAAACTTTCTTGACTTTTTCACGATTCCAGTATGAAAAATTTGTTAAGACTTTCTTAGCAAAACTTGTTTTAGTTCCGTTGTTTTGCACATGCATATTAATGGAAAATGAAAAAGCTCCATGTACACTTGAAATGATGATATATCTTGGTACATCACAGAAGTTTAACTGTTAGAGGGTTGCCAACATCACATGCATGACATTTTGTACTCAAATAAATGGAATTTCAAATACATAAACACTAAAAGACTTTCTTAAGTCTCACAAATCCAGTGCTGAACTTTCTTAACTTTTTGAGCAGCTGAATGCTGCTTCCTTGTAAACCAGTTTCTTTTAAAAAAACGTGTACTTGATTTTTGCAATTCAATGCGATGTAATTGCCAGGCCAGAAGATGGCTTTAAGCTTTAGCTAGGAAGATCTGCCTTAAAGTTTTGGTGGTATCTTCGTAGTAAATTTATCTGATGCTCGACTCCCTTAACTCGAGAATTGAAACAACAATTCAAACACGATTTCTCGTTGATTTAATTATATGCATTTTAAGTATTTGCTGATAATTGCAAATCAATTTTCGACATATTAAAAACGCGGTGGATGTGAGAGATTCCATAGTATTTTTACCGTTTGCAGTTGTTTTGGTTCTCAGATTATTATTGTGAGCGTGAGAATGCAGAAGAGCTGTTCTACTTAGGAAAAATCATGTGAATATGAATAGTCATCAGCAAATGCTCTCATCGTATACTTCTTAAACTAATGCTATTCCTTTTAAATTTCATTTTAGATCCTGTTAGCAATGGCTCAATATCTGAGGCACCTGTGCCTCGGTTCCGTAAGTTCAGTCGAGATGTCTTGCTTCACATTCAACGACAATACAGCGGAAAAGCTGTTCCCTCTGGAAAGCGAGGGAATGCTTTCCCTACCTCAGCATCAAGAGTGAGTTTTTAATTTCATATTTCTTGTCATCGTATGACTTTGAAAGGTTTAGAAAGATCGGATATAGTCCGGTGAAGTACTAGTGAGAAATCCAAACATAAAATTAGTGTAACCAAGCTTTATGCCATCCCTTCACGATGAATCGTAATTGGTGAGACATTAGTCCTTCATGAAAAGTCCAGAAAAGCTCTTTCTGGAAATTCTGGTGTCTTTAGCTTTTCTGGGAATAATATGACCAAGACAATAATTTCCCCAAAACTTTTTCAGTTATAGCTGATTCAAGTCCATTCTCGCATCGGATCTGATTTCAAAAGTTGACGATAACGACCTTCCAATTTTCCCTCTCATCAGGTGCGTCATGGTCGGGAGGACAGGGGGCATAGTACCTCCAACTTTTTCAAAATAGGTGGATTTTCGGAAATTTCAATGTTTTGTCGGAAATTTTCGGACTTTTGCTGTTGGTAAAGATAAAGGTTTCGAATTTCATCGGAAAACCTTTGAACTTTGCCCCCTACTCTACAGATGCCACGACCCCCTGCCTCTTATTATAAAAATGAATTATGAGGAGAAGACAATAACGAAAGTGGGCATAATTATAATTATCGCAATACCTTGAGAGTGTGGAACCCAACACCCTTGATATTCCTACACATTTTAGTTATCATTTCTTGATCCCAGTGGCTGTTTTTCAAGAAAATACGAAGGGGCAGTGGTGCTGAATTTGCCGAGACTTTTAGACGTAGCCGAGAAGTTGCCGAGTAATCAAAATTTTTAATAAGAAAAAAGGCGTTCAAGATAATTGATGCTAAAGCAATGGTTTTTTTTAATTAAAAACGAGCATTTAGCCTTTTTATCAACTAATTTTGCCAAGAATTTGCCGACTCGATAGCACCTGGGGGCACTTTGTCTCCCCGTTGCCCCTCCGAATAACCACCTCTCAATCCATCCCTGCACACGAGTTACCATCTCGGAACATGCTGTAATAGAACTAATGAAATCTCCTAACATACACTTTAAAGATGAGTATGCTTTAAGAGCCGTTTCTTAGCATCAAAAAGGCGTGGCCTAAAACATTGTTCTGCAACACTACAAGCAACATGTGGCCCGTCTGCCTATGGAATCAAACAACCAATTTCATTCGTGAATAATCACCTTCTTTGTCATAACTGTATGAAACTTTAATATTAATCAGCATGACTTCAAGCTTGCTACAATACCTTGTGGATTAAGAGCCTTTATGGATACATTCTTTCCTTATTTTGTAGCAAAAGCTATCTAATTGATGAATTAATCATGCGCTACCTACTGTTTAGATAGCTTCTTTTTTAGAACACCTCTCAAAGTCATAAAAAATGAACGAAAGGACTTGTCCGTGTTGTGCAATAGCCTATGCTACAACTATTAGTTTTGCAATCTTATCTAAACAGCAAACAGACTGAATATGTAGGGTAGTAGGCGCGCAAATAACAATTTTCGAGGGCATTGGTCCAATCCACGGAAAAGGGCATGCTAAAGCTTTGTAAAGAAGCTATGGCCTTCGAATACTGTTCTGTAGATTCATAAATGGAGGAAACGCTGTGGTAGGTTTACCGATACCGTTGCTATGAAGGTTCTTGTTACTATTTTCTATCACGGTAAAGAAAGTGAAAATTTTTGGAACCACGCCTTTTCCATGTTGAGGAAAAGCCCTTGTTGAATAGAGAGAACACTACAAAAGGGGGCTTTCGTTCTTTTGCTGAAAAGGACAGGGGTCTATACCCCCAGATCCGCTCCCCTATTTGCGCGTTTATGTAGCTAATATGGTAGAAAGGACTAATCTGAGAGGTAGAACAATTCTGGTAAACACTGCTTCTTTTAAAGTTTGATTCCTCTTCGTATAGCGGCTTTGCATCTATGGACTTCTATAAAACGTAGCTTTCTCAAAAGCTCATCAAGGTTAATTGTTGAACCATAAAAAATTCACAGGTCAGAGAATCCAGTTATTCATCAGAGGACATCCGTGGCTTGCCGCCGGAAATAGCCATGCTTTCCTCCATTTGAACGTGCTGGATAGGAAAGCAAAGGGCCTTGAGTGTTCATAAATGCAGAACATAAGCTTGCTTTCAATCAGCAAGTACGGGTACCTCAATTACTTACATTTCCTGATTAAAAGTGCAATCTTGTCCCATATTGAAGGCAAGTCCACCCTGAACAGCGTATATAAGCTACTCAGTGGTCAATTTCTACGCCCTTGAAATTGGCATTATCGTTAATTTGTTGGTTTTCCTTCTTCTTGCTGTCTTGTCGCCTTATTGAATCAGCAGCTCTGATCAAAGGCAAGCCTTCTTACATCCATGTTAGATATCCTGATTGCCGTAATTAAGCACAAAAAATACGATAGAAAACAGCATTTGATAAAATTTTCATAAAATCTGAAAGTTAAGATAGCTTAAACTAATTCTAAGCATGGCTGAGGATTGTCATATTGCAGTTGCCTGATGAGTTAAAATCTGTAGAAAATCCGGCGGAATATTCGGCCTCAAATGAATAGTCAACTGATGGGCTAACATGGCCCTCTTTAAGCAACGATAGTGAATGGGCAACAACTTTGTACATTGGGGCCATTCATTGAGTACGTACGCACGAACGGGGAGAGGGGGTGGAAGTAAATCGTACACCATGTGTACAAGGGCGGAAAGGGGTTGACAAATCCACGTACGTACGAAATAAGGTCCCTTTTGCATGTATTTCGTGATATTTTCATATGCAAGATACTTTTACCATATGTTGTTGTCTTTGGCTTCGACTTTCATTACTGTTTTATAAAACTTTTGCTATGATTATTTTCCTATCTTTCAAACGTTTTACCGTAGCTTTCTTTATGTAGTTAATGATTGAATATTTAAAAACATTCTCGTTAGAAATGGAGAGGGGGTCAAATAAACAGAAGTACTTACGCCATGAGGGGGTGGTAGCATGCGTACGTGTGTGCGTACGATGGGAGAGGGGGTCAAATGAACAGAAGTACTTACGCCATGAGGGGGTGGTAGCATGCGTACGTGTGTGCGTACGATGGGAGAGGGGGTCAAATAAACAGAAGTACTTACGCCATGAAGGGGTGGTAGCATGCGTGCGTGTGCGTACGATGGGGGAGGGGGTCAAATTTTTGTTATTTTGGTGCTTACGTACTACTTGAATAGCCACATTCCCCAATCAAGCGCCCTGTTGTGCCGTAGTCCTTCCTTGAACTGCAAGGATCAAGTTTGTTTTAGAATGACTACATTTAATGCAGAAATCAATGTATGCGATACTTGAAACGCTTATACGAATAGTATATGAGTAAACATAACCTTTCAGCATTTTATACAACTTTATAACTTTCTTCAAAACTTATCTATTGCAGAGCCTGCACTTAATCGAATCATTCATGTTACATGCTCCTTTAAGTTGTGCCTTAAATCTGATTGTTCCAACTATCATCCAATTTCTTTTTTATCTGTGATGTATTAAGCTGCTAAACAGTAAACAGTCTTGGTTTAGATCAGTTCACTTTGTGTGAATGGGAAATTGGATGGTTCCAGTCATCTTTGAATTCCCATAGATGGTGCTATGCAATGAATTGTTAAGATTCAGAAAATCAATAGTGAAATAGTTGTTCCACAAGGCTCATGTATGGGAGCTTTCCTCTTCCTTCTATATACAACTGATGTACAATTTTTTAAAAAGCATGGTCAAACAATAATGTATGCTGTTGATACTTAAAATCTCTTTTTCACTGAAAATATAGATGATCTGACATCTAAAATTACCAATGCTCTAGCATCTCTTGAAGAACGGTTATGTGCTCTAAAGGCTGCTCTTAGCTTTGTAAAGCTCGAACAGTGATGATGGTCGATGCGAGTAAATTGAATAGATGCAGTCATCCAAAGGGTACCAGATTCTCTATAAGAATCAATGCAGATGACATTAAGTGGGTTAGTTGTAATAAATGTCTCGGAATTCAAACAGACGGAAATCTTGTGTGTTATTACCAAATAAGACCATTCAAGTCAAAGCTTCTCGAGCTACAGACCTTGCCAAAGTTTCCAAAAAGGTTTAATTTCACCCTCTATGAAGTGTATAGAGGCTCGGTGAAGGCTTATTTTAGATTTTACTTGACAGTTTAGGGAAACTGCGGAGAGACTAAGATCAAATCCTTACCTAGGCTGCAAAACTGAGCAGCAGGAATCTTTGCTGAGTATTCTTGCGACTATCCAGCCACATCTATGCTGAAAGCATTAGATTGGCCGTCTATGAAGGATGTCAGGGAGATTTAGATTGACGACGGGGACGAGGACGAAGACGAAGTTTGATGACAAGGGATACTGGGAGTATTGGAAGCAAGCATTGTGACATCTAAAGCATTCAAGTACGTTCTTGGCCATCATAACTAAATGACCTGTTGCAGTAGAAAGCTTAGAAATGATCTCCCTGTTCCACTGAGGCTATGCTGTGATGGTCAGAAATCTTTTATGTAGCGTGATGCCAAGCTTTGGAACCAATTGACTAATGAACAAAAAACTTTCTTTCCTTGCAAGCTTTTAGGAAGACAATTAGGCCATCTTAGTTTTTTGCATTTCTTTCTATTTTAATTCTTACATTTTATATTCATTTGCTAAGATATTTTTATAAGAGACTGCTAGTAAAGTCTATTTTTATTTTTTCTTTTTGATTTAAATGTTTCCTTTTAAACAGAGCCAATTGAGAAACTGCATTTAACTGAATTTGCACAAATATGTAAAGTGGGATGAACGAAATGAAAGAAATAAAATCAATGAAGAGAATGAAAGAAATGAACAAAATGAAAGAAATGAATGAAATGTAACTGTAGCCATCATGACTTGCTTCATCTTTCGGAGTTAATACATGTATATCATGTTCAGGAGATGAGAGCACCTTGTCTCTTGTTGAGACAATACATTTTCAAAAGGGCGCACCGGTATCTCTCCATGAAGATAAGCAGACGCAATTTCGGAGATAAAGTATCGAGTTTTTGTTATTTAAGATTTCATCTTGAGCCCTAATGCAGTTCTGTAGATAAAATTGTCTCTTGTTCCCGTTTTGCCTTATCAAGGTATCTTCGCAACTCTTCACGCAGGGAAGGTTTTATGACAATTTGCTTATCTGATCAAATTGTCTCCATCTCCACACATTTACTATGCTCAGGTATGAATGTCCTTTCGTTTAACACGAAATCTATTCTGCACAGACAAATCGAAATCACCAATTACTTAGTAAAATTATTTTACCATGACGTTTCGCCTCATCGCAGATTTTTCATTTTTGCATTCATCATTCCTAGAGTATTCATACTCAGCTGTTAGCTTGTCGCCATTCCCCAGATGAGGAGGAGGCCCCGCAGCGTTGCGATTGTAATTGATAAGGTTTCGTCTTCACCACTGGAGCCAACTAGATTTAGGCCATAGATGTTTAATTACTGCTGAATCCCTTTAAGCTAACAGGTTTAAGGGACTTTTTGTTGATTTTACCTTTTGAAATCATTGCTAATGATATCCTGGCGGCTGCTATTTTGATTTTGATTCGCATATTTAATGACGAAGAAAGCACTTAACGTTAGCATGCTCCTTAATTTGTCGTCATTCGATCCTAAGCTTATAAACAGCCTCTACTGGAATGTCTGCCAAACATAAGCAGGCTGTTAGCTGCAATGAAAACGAGATAATTGGCTATGAATTTGCATTATAGATTTGATAATACTTTAGGCATAATCGTGATCCAACAGAATCCTTAGGATCCACTTATAGCTAGGGATGCTGTATGTGAAAGAATGGCTCCTATTCTCTGGCTAAGGTGCTGCAGGGCTTTAAAATTGCGAGATGATGATAGCTATCCATAAGAAGGTATCGCTTAATTGACATTAAATCTCTGCCAAAGCACTCTATTGCTATATAGTGCCAGTGGAGTAACCGACGTATGCTGGGGTTAGGACAACTCTTAAGGGCCCCGAAGCGTTGAAAGTCCTGAAAGTTCTGAAAGTCGTTGAAAGTCCTGAAAGGACCCCCAGAGTTTTTCGAGAGATACGTCGTATTGTATTACCGTAAAAGCTCTGTTAAGCCCCGGGGGGGCTTATTAGTTTTTGTGGTCATGGATGGGGAACTTAAAGGAGAGATGGCTTATTAGAGAGGAGGGCTTAATAGAGCTTTTACTGTATTTAGAGAGAAAATTAGGAAAGGGGCCCCGGTGGTACTGAATCCCTGAGGGTCCCGAGTACCTCTGTTACGCCACTGTGTAGGGTTCATCCCTATAGATGCAAAGATCTACGCTTCTTTCAATGGTGTGGTTGGACTGAGTGGAAATGTAGTTCGTCAAGTTGTAATAACAATTAAAATTGTAGTAGGAGAACATCAACCAAAAAATTGTTAAAATCAATCATAACGAAACCGTGGACATTGCAACATAAGTTGCAATAGCAAGCTTGCTATTTCTTGGTAGTGGTGGTGCCAGAAAAAATACTGGAGGGGGCTAGTTCTGTCAAACTGCCTACAGTGAGCGGTGTCAATAACTTGGAACGGGTAATATCTATCGTATTGGGGCTAAAAAAGCTTGAAAAAGGTCCTGGATATTATCTTGGATATCATTGATTATAAAAAGTGACGATAGTGCATAGAAAATGTAAAATCCTTGGGGCTACAGCTCCCCAAGACCCCTGCTAGCGCCATCCGCCACCCCTCTTTCTGGGTTGGCTGTAACAAGCACTCTGTAGTCCTTGGATGCTTGGCGCCTTCCCTTTAGCACATGCTGCTTTTAAAGGGAAAAGGGCCCTCTGTTGTAAACAATAGAATGTAAAAGAATTTCTAACAAGGTATTCAAGTACTTAGTTTGAAATGTACCCCTTTCTTTTGTAAGAAACCACTTTATAAGCAACTTAGTACAAGGCAGAATATGTGTACTCATTAAATTCATAATTCCTATACTATCTTCCATTTGGGAATCGCTCATGACTGTTCACTTCCATTAATACACGGTTTTTTATACGAATCTACTTCATATGCAACCTAGTACTAGACAGCCTTAAATTTAAGAAACTTTTAGAACTACAATGAAAGAGCCAATAAACTTTATGAAAATAGCTCATTGAAATCTTTACCTGGTTTAACGTAAAACTGTACGAAAACCATGTGAATATGGCGTTGCTTTAGAATGTAACTCGTACTGACACATTTGGTTTGCTATAGACAAATAGTTTGCTACATTCAAGTCTTACTAACGCTTTCACAGCAATTTAGTTCGCTAGATTAGAAAACTTTTAAGAAGCTTTTAGAACTAAAACGTGGACAAAATTAAGGATCTTTTAGTACTTGGCCTTGAGCTAGGCTTCTTATAAAAAAATATGTAATTACTTTTGGTGAATTATGAAGACCTAAGAGAGTGTCGTTTAATATTCATGTATGCCTTATCTTTTCAAACAGCCATTACATTCTCAGATTCTGAGCTCTTTAATTTCTGGGTCAGGTTATTCTGCTAAATTGTATCAATTATGAGTTTTAATCCAGCAGCCTTCGAATTAATCTCTTAATTATATCGTGAAAGTGGCCACAATTAGCTCTTTTAGGCATTGTGTACGTTGGTTTTTGCAATGGCTATTGCAAAAGCAGGTAACCGTTTACATCTTTTTGCGAAAATTTAGCATTAAGACCCTATCTGCAGTTGATCAGATTCAAAACTATCCGGATAGTTTTTGAATCCAATCCAGGATATCTGTTAACAATGGCACTACTGGGCTATTTACCCGGAGGGCCCTGTCCATAGTCTAGTAAAAAAGCGAAGATTTAGCTATAAATCCAATTGTTATGACTTCTGGAGTAAAACTATTCAAAATTTCCAGAGTTTTTTATGATATTCATTCTTGATGCTTGGAGCCTCGAAGGGCATACAAGATGAACGTCGCTGCTGGAGTTTCATTGCCAGTAAAATGGGACCCCATGTGGGTTTGTCCCAGTACTCTTTGACACCGAATAGTAGAGGTATGAATAAAGAGATAAGCATTTTTTATAAAAAATGTATAAATTGATGGGGGTTGTTAATAGATAGGGGTCAATTTTCAATAGAAAGTATGAGGACCCAAAAGCTTTAGAGTAATTGAAAATAGTTGTTAAGATTGTAAAGTATAAGATATATAGTTTGTTTTGATTTCCTTACTTGTTAATATTGGTTTGCGTTCACAAAGCCTATGTATTTTATTTACTTATCCTTTTAAAATTTTGAAATCTTTAGGTTAGTAAAATGGGGGTTAGATTTTTCAAAATTGCTTAGCCGGGAAGGGTGTTTAATAAATAGAAATGAGTGGTGAACTTTCAAAAATCTGCAATCTGGTCCCCCCTCCCTGCTGAGGTTAATGGTGGCCTCTTTGCCCTTCAGAGGCTGAAGAATATTCTGCCCCAGTCAAAGCTAGCTGCTGTGCACCGGGCACTGATTGAGAGCCACCAAAGGTATGGTAACATCACATGGGGCTGCATTTCAGATACCAAACTAGATACTCTGCAGAAATTACAGTCTAGGGCCAAAAGATTCGAAAAAATTGGAAGCAGAAAATACAAGGATGGATGGATCTGTGATTGGTTGCCTGTTGGAAATTGATAAAATATGATAGGTTAGTCATAACACACAAAATCCTTAATGGCAAATGTCCAGAAAATTTGCTGGATAAGTTTGCCAAGAGATCCCAGGTCTCAAGCTATTCAACCAGAAATAGCCGAGATTTGCACATACCCAAGCCTCGACTAGAATTTACAAAGAATAGTTCCCAATTCACAGAAGCCTTCACATGGAACAAGATCCCACAACAACATAGAAATTACCCCTCTCTAGTTCGCTGCAAAAAGGAAATGAAACAGCTTCTAAGAAGCTGAGATGGGTAGTAGTAACCAAGTACGACCCCTAGGAAGAGCAAGTTTTTAATTTTGTTTTAATTTAATTTTTGTACCCGCTGATAGAGCATTGTGCCTAAATGTTTATTCATACTATTTTATACTGTTAGTTATAAGCTATTATATTCGGTCCCAAAGAGTAGTCAAATTCCCTTCGAAGATGCCTTGATGCCCTTTTCGTAGTGTTTTCATAAGATAGGACAGTGCACAGATCCTTGAGCATCTACTTTTGAAACTGATACTAAAAGCGTTTCGATAACAGATCAAAAAGCATACATGGCCTCATGTAAATGCACTGCCTATTTCGCACTAATTTTTTGCATAATGCAAGTTTTTTGCTTTTTATTGCTTCACAAATTGACCAAGAAGTTGTAAGATCTTGCGATGATAAGATGTGAGGGCATCTGCGAAGCATCAGAGATGTGATATTGTATTGGATGTCACATCCCCCTACCTTCGGTGATTCTGAGAAATTTTGTAACCTGTCCAGGGTCTACATGGATTTCTGCCCCCAGAAATTATCTCCTTTTACCATAAGCTTTACATTAGAACGGGAGATATCGCTTTTGTATTGTAATGTTAGGTGCTAAATATGAAATGCAGGATATCCTGTATGCCAAATTGAAGGATGCCTCATTTATAAAACGGTTGCAGCAGAATTTCCGAAGGTCCTTATTGCTAATAACAAGTATGATATTGGCAAATGCATTTTAAGCCAAAGTAAAAAGCACGGAACCAAAAATATTTCCTGGGGCATTGCCTCCAGACCCCCTTGATTGAGTATGTTGCAGCTACTGGAAGACATTACACAACATGCTACTAGAGCTGATTATTAGCCTTTGCAAAGATAAGTTTACAGCATCTGAATTTCCACTTAGGAAGAGACAGTGCTATGACTCCTCAAAATTTTTCTTTTTCTTTTGAACTGGCGTATCCCCTTTTCTGGGGCTTGCCCCTACAGTAAATGTTTCTTAAAGAAGGCTATGAAACTGTCGGCAAGGCTCTTTTGCTACACCCTCTATTAAAGAGTCCTTCTAAAAAACACTGTGTAGAGCTAATTACTTCAGTACAATGGCATTTCAGTTCATTCTTCTGTTGTATAATGCATTGTTTCTCAATTATCTTTTGCAAAGACCCCTCCCCGACATAGGAAGAGAAAATATTTGCATTCCCCCTTACTATAAACAGCATCATTATCTATAAAAATTATGTAAGTAGACCATTTATCTGGGGTCATACGTGTCCCCCAAAGGGGGCCGCCCACTTTTTGAGAAAGGTTTCTATAGTCAGATTTTCCATTCGAAAAACTTCATTATGTGTTTTCAAAGGATTTTGAAGTGATGCTTTTCCAATAGAGCGAGAATATGACTATAAACGGAATATAAATAAATCTGACTTTATTCCCAATATCTGAATATCTTTTAATACGATTCATCCCCTCTAGGCTAATATGCGTAAAATCAGAAAGAAAGAAAATGTGTCTTCCTTCTTTTGATTAATTTCATTCTTAAAGATTGCAAATATTTTATCCTTATCGTGTTATCATTCGATACTGTACATTAAATGTGCTAAATTGTTTTTATAAGGAATTTTTTGACTATAAATTTGATGCAGTTGCTGTCTTCGCGTTCTCAGCCTCTATCTACAAATCTACTGCACTGATTAGTGACTTGGCTGTAAATATTGTATGACAATATATGCAGAAGTGCAGTTTTTTCTGTATTGGAAAAGTTAGTAATAGAATTAAGATATCATTTACAAAAAAATCAAGCAAATGTCTCTTAGAATCAATGTCCTAGGCATCCCAGCGTCTGTGAATTATTAAATAATGGAGAAAAGACTACAGAATCCACAGTTACGTGAAATTTTCAACCGTATTTGATTAGCAACCAGCTGCCTCAAAAAATTAGCTGTGCTTGCTAAGAAGAATCTTATTGTATCGTGCAATTAGTTCATTATTTCTAGTCACTTCATAATATAATGTGTGAAGACTGGGGCAGATCTAGCAGAAGCTTTGCCACCTTTCATAATGCGTTTGCAGGGTCCTGGATCCAACTCTGCGTGGGGTTTCCTGATCCAAGACATTGCACTGTGCAAAAATACAAATCAAGCACACTTGTACTAAGGATGTGTTGGATATCCAACAGACCAGATAATCCGGAGTAGAATCTCTAATTTGTATAAAATTCGGCCGGATTCCGGATTTCCTGCAAATTAGGAAATCTGGACTTCGGTCTTCCTAATTTCCGGACAGACAAGCCCGGCTGGTTGAAAACTTGAATATGGTACTCTCCTAACCTGTATTAAAATAAGTGCCATAATTTGGGCTTACTTGGATGAACCAGGCAAGCTTGACCGGTAAGGAAGTATAAAAAAGATTAATGTATATTGTTGGTAGTATCAAAAACCATACACTAGATATTTTATTTTTGATTGAGAGTTCTAATTTTCAAATAAAGAAATTTTAATAGGTTTTGCTGCTTTTGCGGAGGGCGAACTGGTCGAGTCCAAATTTCACGTTTTCAAAATGGGTACCTTGCAGAACGCCATATTACGCCATTTCTGCGGAATATGTGGTAACTTGGATCACCTTATGCTATGAAATACAATGGGACTAATTAGACACAACATCCTGAATGTCCTTTGTTGTACATGTTGAAATATATGAAAAGTAATTTCGTGTGCAGTTAAACAGCCTTCACAGTACAGCAATGGCTTTCAACCTTTTTCTGGAGTGGAAGCCTACAGAGAAATTTCAGCCCTTGGATTCCATTGGCTCGAGGAACCCATGTTCACACAGTTGCATAGCTTACCATGCCCTTCATATTGGCTTGCAAAAAGAAGAGCAGGTCGTGAAAGCACCGTCAGTGTATGAAAGTCCTAAAAACTTTAGGTACCGGCCTGGCAGCCCAGTAAAACTTTGAGGATCCAGCCTCCAAAGCATGTCCGGTAACGCCATCCCTACTTGGGATATCCTCTTTGTGTGCAGGCATCCCCTCGACATTGATGCTTATATATATATATATATATATATATATATATATATATATATATATATATATATATATATATATATATAT
>WIPJ01067708.1:192384-230929 GCA_018155075.1 Cassiopea andromeda
TATTGTCCTCTTGTTTGGCTGTTTCGCAGCAAGGACAGTCAGCAGAATTTGGAAAAGCTTAGCAAGAGTGCATTACGCTTAGTACTATCAGATTATTCCTCATCTTACGATGATATACTAAATAAAACCAGGCCTGCCACAGTCCACATTCATTCAATTAGACCATTAGCCCTAGAGGTTTTTAGAACATTGCACAATCTGAACCTTCAGAGTATAACCTTCGCATGAGAGGTACGCTCTATATTCCTAAGGTCAAAAGCACTAGATATGGAATCAAATCCATCAGATTATTGGGACCTAAGATCTGGAACTCTCTCCCAGATGATATAAAGCTGTCAAACAATATAAAACGGTTCACAACACTCTTATATAACTGATTCTCAAACAACCAATGTGCCTGCGTGGCCTGCAGCCAGTAGCAATATTATTTCAATGCAATCTTTATTGCAGTATTTTAGTATGTATTAGTATTTAGTACTATTGTAGCACTAACATTAAATAAGGTCATTATTATTGTTATTAGTATTATTACATTTCGATAAGATTATTCAAAAACGAATCATAAGGAAAGCCATGAAAATCTCTGTTAGATCGAGCTACTATATCTTCTGTCGTCAAAACAAGCCATGGACTAACCCAGAACTTTTAACTATTTGTAGCGTCAATAAGGTCCTAGGTCAAAGGGCTTAGTTGCACTCTATGCCATACTTAGCCTGTTGGTTCTCAATATGAATAGTAATTAACACCATTACGTATCCTACATGCTTAACAGGTAACTTGAATTGATTCAGTCAGTCTTAAAAATAATCATCAGAATTCAGACCTGTTTCTGTTCTGTGTCGACTCTGCATAAGAAAACGTTACATATTTAATTTCCCCCTTTCTTTTACTTGTTTACTTTATTTTTTATATTTTTTATGTTACGCTCTTGTATGCTCTTTGCAAGCAAGCCAATTTTACACTGAGAGGTGTATTATTAGTTGTATATATACATATATATATATATATATATATATATACATATATGTATATATGTTCAATGAGAAGTTTGAAAAAATTATTAGTATTCTCCCCCAAATGAATTGAGAAATGCCTGTACTGTCCTTGCCCACAAAAAGGCGACCCGAACGATCCAGCAAATTTCCGTCCGATCACACTCGAATCCATTCCACTCAAGATATTTACATCTGCTCTACGAATTTCTATATTCAATTTTCTACGCTTAAGCAATTTTGTTGAGCATGAAATTCAAGAACGTTTTATGCCGAAATTGTCTGGGACTTTGGAGCACACTTCCATCATTGCACATATTATAGATAGAGCTCGAGCTAGACAACGATCCCTTGTCATTACCCTTCTGAACCTCAAGAATGCTTTTGGTGAAGTTCACCATAGTCTAACTAGCAAAGTACTCCGATGCCACCATGTTCCTATCCCTTTTCAAAATCTTATCAAACATCTTTGCACTGATTTTAACACATCTGCCCTTACATCCAAATATCATATATCCTTTCTTCCAGTAGGTTGAGGGGTGCTGCAAGGTTCCTTCCTCTGTCCTCTCCTTTTCAACATGTATTTCAACACGTTGATCCAGTATATTAAGGCTGAAAAATTTCATCAGTTTGGATATTCTAATAATAATAAAATAATGATTCGGGGCTTTCATTTAGGCGAGTACACTGGTTTCAATTTGCTGATGGTGCCGCAGTTATTACTGGGCAAGAGAAAGAAAACCAGCTGCTTAATTCCTTTACTATCTGGTGTCAGTAGGCAAGTATGGTCATTAGAGTTGATAAATGAGTCACCTTTTGGATGAGAAAATGATCAGCAATATCCACGCAATTCCAACCAAAGCTTATTATAAACAGTGAACTAGTCCCTCCTGTTATGAATGGTGACTCTTTTGGTATCTTGGCAGACATCTTGACTTCAATATGTCAAATGAGAAACACAAGTCAGAATTAGCTGAAATTTTAGGATCTGTAGTTTCTGATATTGACGAATTAATGCACCCCAAAAACAAATTGTACTTTCATCAAAGGTATGTCCTTTCAAAAGTATCATGGCATTAACGGTAACAAATATCTCTAAAACTTGGGTCTGTGAGAATCTGGATAATATATGGTTTCGAAATACATAAGCCAATGGCTCGAGCTTCCTGCTAGTGTAACTCTCGGCACCATCTTTCTTTCCAAAACAAAGTTTGGTTTGAATATACAGCTTCCTACCACAAAGTTTACACAGTGCCAAGTAGTTTTAAGGAATGTTCTCAAATCTTCAAGAAACCAAGAGGTAAGGACCTTTGGAGGTGTACTAGCTCCAGCATGAATGTACAATACGACAAGTACCAACATTCAAAAGTAGTTTTAATGGATTTCCGAGCTAGTCAGGAAGGAAGACTTCAAAATCGTCTAGTTTCACAAGGCTCTTTCTTTTCATTTGTTAAGAATCAATCTCTTTTAAACTTAAATTGTATATGGTCAAATGTGCAAAGTAAAATGCCAAAAAACATATTCAATTTTACTATTCGTTATATAAATGACTCACTTCCCACTCGAAGCAATCTTTCTAAATGGGGTATACGTTCAACATCAGAGTTTTCTTTCTGTTTAAACCCTGAAAGTCATCTTCACATTGCTGCAGGTTGCAAGGCCTACCTTGATCAAGGTCTTTACATGGCATCATGACTCTTTCTTTCACTTCACTGCCCAATCTTTCAGAGCTGTGCAAGGCATAACAATCTATTCGGATGTTCCAGGCTACCTTAGGCCATCTATAATTACTGGAGACACATTCAGATCTGATCTTCTCTTAATTTAGCCTTCAAATTGTCTTAATGTTCTCGAGCTGACTGTTGGCTACGGGCACAACCTCTACTCTAATTCAATTAGAAAAGAAATATCAGCAATTACTGTTGGAGCTAATGTCTCAATACAGGGAAGTCCGTTTCGTAAATTTATCTATGGGAGCCCTTGGTGTCATGAGTAATTCGTCCACTTCCTTTCTGGACATGATGAAGGGTCTTGGCTTTGACGATCAATCAATCAATGAATGTATTTAAAGTTGGTAAAAAAGGTACATAGTATATAGAATTACTAATTAAAACCAACTATTCCAAAAAATAAATGCACTGATCTACAGGGAGCAAGACCCAAAAAATAGAATACTGCATGCATAAAAATAATGTATGCATATATATGTAGGTACGGTAGATTATTGACATATTTTACAAGGACATCTAGCTCCAGGCCATTTGCCTATCCGCTTCTAAAAGTATGCTAAAGTTTTTCTCGTTTTATGTTGTCATCAAGGGTGTTCCACAAGAAACTACCCCTAAAAGATATTGAATCAAGACCAAAGTTCATAGTCTTGATTTGTGGAAGCTTGCATAAGATTTGTATTCTTGGATTATAAGTAGCATGTTTCCTTTCATAAAACTCCCATGCAAGTGGGGGATTCAACCTATTCATGGATTTGAAGATTTCTGTCATCAGTTTCTCAAGTTGTTAACGTGTATGCTATTGCTTCCATTTCGGGTAACTCATAATATTTATATAAGATCTGGAGAGCACGTCTACACAATAAATTCCCTCGTACGAAAATGCGAGGAAATTTATTATAAGAAGACTAATGGCCATATCCATTCGAGCGACATACTAAGTTTTCTGCCGCAGATATAAAAACTGGCTGAATCCTGAACTGCTGAATTTTTAAGACTTTTATTTTCACTTATGTAATCTGCAATGCTATTCAGGGAAGCTAATTGTAAACTGCCTAGCTTTAGAGAGGTTTACATTTGTATGTTTAAATTGTATCATGATAAAGAAGTTTCAGAAAAAATTATCGAATGGTATACATATGAAATAAACTAGGAAAGGGGATGCAGACAGCAATATCATGCAGACAGACTAGGAGGCACTGATGGAAGGTGGAAAGAAGGGTGGAAAGCAGTTGTCTAGAATTTGAAATGATAGTATCGTTTTGGGGTACGGTTTTCATTCCTGTAGAGAGACTGATAGTTATAAGGCTTTGTTCATGGTAAACTAAACCTAGTTCTTCTCCAATAAAGCACAGAGCACAACCATCATTTTATTAAAAGTTGCTAGAACTATGTTCCTATGAATTAATGCTTACGTAATTGCAAGCTTGCATTGTGGGCAGGCCTAACTTGCTTTTCTTTTACAGTTCCTGATTTAAAATAATGAAAATTCAGGAATATCAAGCAAATATCAATCTCAAGCTTTTTACACACTCACTTTTCATTGACATATTTAAATCAGTTTTAATTAATTTTTCATTTAATTATTTTTTACTCAACCTATTTGCCTCATTGCAATTTTCTATGGTCTTTCTTGATGATATTTCTTTGCGTAGGCAGCAAAACTTGTGCATTTGACTTTACTTTTCAAGATTTTAAGAGCTGCTGTTTGCTTGACTTATTCCAAAAGAATTTGACACTTTAATTTTATGCAGTTGAAGAGCAAGTTTTCAAATAAAGGCAGAATGCAATTTAGGTTGTTTACCACAGGTTTCACCAAATCTTTTCTACAGCGGGCCGGATTATTGACCATTTGTATAACATAGTGTCCTTTTCTCATTAAAAAACAAATTCAAACGCCGTCAGCGGGCTTGATAGAATGCCATCAAGGGGCAGATCTGTCCAGTGGTTCATAGTTTGGCGACTCCTGATTTAGGAGAATAATTTTGAAATGAATGAATGAATGAATGAATGAATGAATGGGGACTATTTGTATGGTATAGAAAAAAGACATCTCATTTTAGCACAAGGTATCTTAAAAGACACATTTAGACAGCAGTTTTTAGCAGAAAGAAATCGAATGAGTGCGAATTTACTGGGAAAGAGTAGTTTTTGTTCTTCTTCTAAGTAGCAAGTAGCTAGCTGATGAAGAAACTGTCTATTTTGACATGAACTTTAGGCTAAAAATCCCTTTGATACTGTTAAAAATATATCTATCTCCCTGCTGCGCTGGCATCAAGGGATCCTCCATTTTAAAATACTATAATGCAAGGTAAAAACAAAGAAATAGTTTTGACAAGGTATAAGTTACTTAGCTTAAATATATGATACAACAAAGAAAGAATGGAAGAGAGTTTATGCTCCTGTTACAAGACTTGCTTCGCATTTAACTTTCCCATCGCGTTTCACTGTCCTGTATATAGTAAACAGTTTTGTTATGATGGTGTTAACTTCATTGTCTTGTTATCGCGAGCAATTGCGTTCTGGTGAAAGGTCTCGTTATGATGTTGTCAGTTCCATTGTATTGTTATCGTGAGTAATTGTTTTATTGTGAATGGTCCTGCCTTGATGTTGTACATTTAATTGCAAAAGCAACTTTGTTTTTCGCTCACTAGCGATATTAAATAGATAGTATTTTGCCGAGTGGTTGAGTATGCGCAAAGTTATGAGTTGACTTGCAATAGCATATACAAACAGTTCCCTATTTTCGCACCTGGAAAGATTCTTTTTCATTGCGGACTGCTGTCCTTAGATAGGTAGCCTAAAATCTGTATTTATGTTTGAGAAATTTGTAACCTGTAGGTAAAGTTCCTTCTGTCACAACTTCCCCACTCAACATTCCATGGGCATGCCACGGCTGTTGATAATATTTTAAAGTGTTTCTGCTTGATATCATTTCGGTATTTTTTCTATAGATTATATCAATCACCCCTAATTGTTATAAGCTATCACGAAGTAAACTCAGTGGATTTAACTCTTCCCTTTCTGTTGCAGGGATTCCTAGTGTCACTCTTAAAAACTGGTCGCCTCCTTAGACTTTTCCGCGTTGCCCGTCGCATTAGCAGATATATAGAATATACAGCCGCACTGCTTGGACTTCTCATGTTCTCCTTTGCAATGTTGGGCCATTGGTTTGCCTGTGTTTGGTATGTCATTGGCTACGAGGAGTTTCAGAGAAAGGAAATCAATGGATGGTTGCATGGACTAGGTATAGTTCAAACAAAATTTTCATATGGTCATTCAATGGCCGTCATTGTAAAGCTCCTTACTAGGTATTTTTCACAAGAAAGACAGTTTTTGACATCTATGTGATAGGGAATTTTACCTGACAAAGAGTGTCCTTTGTAAGTAAATTTTTAAGCTATAATGCAAGCGTCGGATACTTTGAATATGCGACTACGCTGAGGGTAGGTGGTATAATATATATCGTTTCGTTTTACGAGAGCGATCGCCTTAGCAAACGCTCTCGTAGACCTATCTACAATGTGGATTGAGCGCCCTCCCAAAATCCCGGTGTAGCCCCCAAAAGTTATGACTCAATTTCTTGCCAAATCCCATAGCTTGCACGATCTAGACGTTTCTGAGAGGATGTCTACGAAGCAAAAGCTTTTATTGCCCAATCTCCCGCCTAGGCTGACTGGCGCGGGCGATGTGCCACCCTCGTGACATTTTCACGAAAAGGTCTGGTGGTATACTTCACACGATTCGAATGGCTTGAGAGTTATTTTATAGTCTGGTCTCCTGTTAAAGTGGATACGGTTCGAAGGAATTTAGCAACGAAGCATCAATGGTTAGTAACAAATAAGGGAAGTTTCTTTGCAAAGAGTGCTATATGAAAATTGATGATTTCAGAGAAAGCACTATTTGGCACCAAATGGTGGTGGGAATAAAAAAGATGAGCGGTTAAAATTTTTGCTAAAAAAGGACAAATTAGGGGGTGGAGATTGTTACTCTATGGAGAGTCAATGTTCAATAGACGGTATCGGCACCCAAGAAATTTCAAAATTGTTAAAATTGTACAAGCTTAAGTATATAGTTTGTTTTGCTTTCCTCACTTGTTAATTTTGATCTTCGTTCACTAAGCCATTGTATTTTATTTACTTAAGCTTTTTAAAACTTTGAAATCTTGAGGTTAGTCAGATGGGGGATGTTTCATATTCTTAAAATTGCTTATTTTTTAAGGGGTGGAAAATAAATAGAAATGGGTTTCAAAAATCTGCAAATGGCCCCCCTGCTACATTATGCCATAGAATATGTATAATAAGTAATAATAAATAAACGATGAAAATGACAAGATAATTTTGTGATTGTAGTTCTGCTTGCTATATATGGTTTTCATTTGACTTAGTGCTGAAGCACATAACCACATTGATGAATCTATTTTACGTTGCATAGGGGACCAAATGGGAAAGCCATACAGAAACAATAGTTTAGCCACTGGACCTTCGAAAGGAGAAGCTTATATTAGCTCATTGTACTTCATACTTACCAGTTTAACAACAGTCGGGTTTGGCAACATTGCACCAAATACTGCCGCAGAAAAAGTCTTTTCAGTTGTTGTGCTTCTATTAGGAGGTAAGATGCTTTCTTTATGTAAGGTATTCACGAGGAAGTCTCAGGGATGTGCCAAGATACTTTCCTTTGGGGGGAATGCGCTTTAACCATTTACCAACTACTTTTGCTAAAAGAAGAAAGTCACGGAAAACACTGTAACAAACTCTCTTGCTGCATGGCCGACTTTTGACCAACTTTCTTGCAATTTTAAACATATGGCGTGTGACTTCCCCCACACTCCATCGATAAGAATATCGCTGGAATTTCTGCAATTCTATTTCACGCAAACGCTCATTTCCAAAGAGTACGAATTAAGAGGAGTATGATGCGATCAGTTGAATATCAAAGATGATTTGATCTAGAAGTTTCTAGTAGTGTTTGGTTAATAAATACAAATTTCAAATCATATCATGGTGCTTGTGATGGTATCTTCAGATAACATTCTAGTGTGGTCTGGTTAGAGTGTTTTCCCAACATTATGCCTACATGAAGTAGCAAGTTCTTCTCCGATACATTAAAAACCAATTCAGTCCTATCAGTTTAGTCCAACCAATATTTTTATATTTTTAGCATTGGTTTGTGTGATTTAAAAGTACTGTTCTCGAAATTTTAATAGAACATATGCAGATCAGAACACAGAAAGACATCTGTGAAATAAGAAGCATCTGAAAGTGAGAAAGTTGACCACATTATTAAATTTCAAAGACCCCACTGAAGATTTCCAAGACCACAAAATGTGGCCAAGACCACTCTAAAATAACTGCGAATAACTGAAGGACTATGAAGAATAACTATGAAGAACTGTGTCGCGTGAAAAGAAAGCGCAAGTTCCAATGTTATCATCATTGCATCTTGTCTATTCGTGTGAATTTTATTACGTATTTGTTCCAGATATGTATGTATGTATGTATGTATGTATGTATGTATGTATGTATGTATGTATGTATGTATGTATTTTAGATGCAACATTTTGCTATTTCAGCTTTGATGCAGTCAGCCATTTTTGGAAACATGACAGCTGTTATTCAGAAGTTGTATGCAGTTAGGGCTCGCTTCCACGCCAAAGCTGCGGAGATCAAGCAATTTGTGAGGCTGCATCGAATTGAGAATGATTTGAAGCGCAGAATAGAGGATTTCTTTCTCACACATTGGTCTGTTAGCAAAGGAGTAGATTCTGATGAGGTATGTGCTGCTATGCAAGAGAGGCTCTAACAATAGCAAGGCTAAAGCAACAGCGAGGCTCTATGAGTAACGATGCTCAGGCATTAACAAGGCCTCTTTCTGCTTGCTTACAACATGCAGTCACTCAGTAGTGGACGCCACCCAGGGGCCATTATCGGCAACTTCTCGGCAGAATTCTCGGCAATATTTTTTCATCAGGGACTAAATACATGATCTTTTAAATGAGAAAGCTACCTTTTCGTCTGAGCCTCAACTGTATTGTAGACTTTTCTAGTAAAAACACGTGTACTCTGCAAATTCTCTGCTACCTCTAAAATGCTTAGCAAATTCAGCACCGTTGCCCCCTCTATTTTTCTCGAGAAACTACAACCACATGCTCCCTTTCTACAATCTTTTGTAGAAAGGGTGTCTGTAAGTTCTAAACAAGCATAAAGCGGTCTTGCGAAGTATAGAGCGTCGTAGCTCAAAGAGCCTAATTGTTGATGTTTTATATTGTGTATTGCGTAGAGAAACGTTGACACGCAGTGAATCCTCCACAGGACAACTAACTAATCATGCATTGTACAGCACAAGTGGAACCTTTTGACAGTTCAGAATTTGTGTTAGAAAGCATTTTTTGCTGCGGGGCAGATGGGATGAGCGTAATCCATGCATTCTTCTTGAAACGGAGCTTACGTTATTGAAGGTGGCTTAACGAAAGAGCTTTAAACCTAAGACATTTTATGTCGTTTAAAAATTAGATTCGGAGATCTCAACTGCGTCTTATCACTGGTTTAAGAAATGACAGGAGCTTGTTTCGTTCTTCTATTTGTAGAGCGTAATTGACTAGTGGAGACTAAACAAGATTTTTTTATCATGGTTTGGTATTTGGCACACTTTAAAGGGAGGTTAAAGGGGACTTTTGGGTTATTCTAGAGAAAGGTGAAAGCCATGCCTAGGGAGAGTAACTAGAAAATTTATTTTAACTACTTATTTCTCGCATGTTTAGTAATGTTGCACATTGTATTATTGGGGTAGCATTCATTTTGTTATATAAATATGTACATATAGGCATATACGTATATATATATATATATATATATATATATATATATATATATATATATATATATATATATATATATATATATATATATATATTTGTATATACATGTATGCTGTAAGTATTATTTAAATTAGCTTTTAGCATGGACCCCTGTAAAACAAACATTAGATCTGAGGGGCCACCATATATAAATGCTCAAAAATGGAGTGAACACTGAAGAGGCAAATCTGGCGAGGAAAAAAATTGGCCACGCGACCTTATATGGCGGTGGTCCAGGATAAATGTCTTCTCTAACAGGCAATCCTCTACTTAAGAAAAATTTCAGGACTCTATCTATCTACAAGCAAACATAAATATGATCTTGGCAGAATTTCTTCTCTGAAAAAATCAATCGTGCTCTTTGTTATTGTTAAAAGTCAGGTTAACTCTTTTCACATTTTCTAAGTCACTCATCAAAATAGCTCACTGAACTCATTTCGTTGATAATGGTTAAATATTCTCTGAAGATGGCGCTTCTTTCGCTGACTTTTTCACAATTGCACCTGCCTCAACTACTTAACTGCGTACGTAGGCTGTAATCGGAGAGAAGTACCTCTAAATAATTCATCATTTCCAACTTATATTCGTGTAAAATCACGATTTATCAATAATTCATCTGTTGCTGATCATATGATTTACGTATGCTATAAAGTACTTTTTGCCTAGCTGAGTGATTCTCTATTTTAACCTTTTGATGGTCATATTTAATGACCCAGCATAGGATCATTACTTTCTACTTCGCACTGGATCTGATTTTGATTTGACTTAATTTTGTTAAAAAGACCTAATCTGAATGCTAAAAATCTCCATATTGCGGCTAACGACATTACTTGATTTCCCAAGCAAAAAGTTCTAAACTGGTTTTTTAAATTGCTTTTACAAGCACAATTGACATGCATCTTTCAGAAAAAATAATTCTTCCACAATAGCTCGCATTTGCAATGTTGCTTAACAATATGTATCTCTTGTTGAAGTTGTTCTTAGTTGTTTATAGAAAGTGAACCATACCCCTTATTTTCATTGTTATGTTAAAAAGTTTCCCTGTACATGCTTGCAAGTGAAAGTGGTTTGAAGAAGCGCATGCTTACCTACAAGTTTCACTGCGTTCAGTAAAGACAAGGGCATATTTTTTCATTTTTGCTCATGATCAAAATTTAACTTGCATACAAATTACAATAAAAGATTAATAGGTTACCTACTCACAACAAGACGCGATAATAATTCCCTAAATAGTTGTAGATACCCGTCCTGATACACAAAGCGGATAAGGGGATAAATAACAATTTTTGAGTGTTGTTAATTACTACATGGATGACTTCATTTCAATAAAACTCCAAATAAAGTCATCAATATAACAAGTATACTATCATTCTTTTCAGATGCTCGAATCATTTCCCAGTGAACTTCGCGCAGATATCTGCTTACACATGTACAAAAATTTCTTGAGTATTCCATGCTTCTCAGATGCAAGCAGGGGGTGTTGGCGTCTGCTTTCACTAAAAGTAAAGAGAGCATATTTTGGGCCAGGAGAGTTAATACTAAAGGAGAGAGATGCAATTGATGCAATCTTCTTTGTCAATAGTGGAACAATTGAAATTGTTCAGAAGGATTGCATTGTTGCTATACTTGGTAAGAGTCGCTAGAATGCTTTTTTTCATGTGCTCTAGTCTGTCTAGGCTGATTTCATAAGTCTTACTTCATTTGGTGCATTATATCTTCCAGCAATTCTGTTGTATAGAGTTAATATAAAGTTGTTATCCGCGACACAGTATGCAGTACCAAAATAAGCTCTTGTGGATTAGAGGGCAGTTTCTCTAATGTTTTCAAGTGAAGCACGATATATAATGTATTTTTTGGGCTATGATTGAATTATCACTCTCTCGTCTTTATTTTAATTTACTAGCTTATTCAGCAATGCCATTATATGAAACAATTCCAAGTTTCATAAGCTAGAAGCTACTTTAAATAAACGTCGCCAAGTGCGTAAGGATTGCTCAGCTGTTTTACATTAATCTTGGTTTCCATGTGATTGCAGAGATGTCCAGCATTGAGAAAGCTGTTTCCACAGAGATGCAAGGATCTCTGGTCATAATTTTTATGAATTCTTTCATCATTGACGATTCTTAAGATTATATGAAAAACAGGCTTAAGACTTCGGTGAATCATAAGCAATCCTGCCTAACAAAATTGTTCAATGTCTTTGGTTTATACTGCTGTCGTTGTATCTGAACCCCATATATAGTTGATACTGAAGAAGTCTTAAAGTAAATCTAATACACAATCATCACTGGAATCATTGTAGATTAAATTCTCATATAACTTTCTTTAAGGATCTGGAGATCTTTTCGGCGATGATGTCTCTCGGCGTACACCAATCCGTCGTTCCAATGGAGATGTTCGTGCTCTGACGTATTGTGACCTTCTTTACCTGACTAGAGACAATTTTCTTGGTGTTGTTCATCTTTACCCTGATTTTGCTGAATCGTTTTCACAGAAGCTTGAAATGACATTTAATTTAGGAATGAAGGAGGTAAGGTGTTTCGTAATCGATACATCAACTTCAGAAAACTCTGTCCATTGCTAGAAACTGGATCATGTTACATCAATCTTTGGTGCTAGACCTTGCATCAATCTTTTGTATTCATTAAATTTAGTCCACAAGTCATGGGCAACACAGCTAGCAAGCTGAATCTAAGTCTTGATGAGCCTTTGGTCTTGCATTATTCTCTAATTGTTCTTTTTTTGAGTGAATTTGAGTTTTAATAGCTGATACACTATATTCTTCTTTTTAGAAAGTGTGTAGAGCACATTTGAACTCTAAATGCAGCATCTAGAATACGAAAAATGATATCTTTAATTTAGAATTTTAGTTAATTTTTTTAATGAAAGTTAAACTCTATTTACAAAAGTTGCTCGCATTCACGGCCTTTTTTTATCAACTTCACATTCTTGAAACATCGATCTTAATATAAACAAAGCATTTCGAAAGTCGTAGAAAGTCATTCATTCCTTCTGTAATTCAGAAAAACTTTAATTTCCCTTGCTTGTTACCTTTGCCTACAGCGGGATCTTTCAGCTTGTGGAGCTCTAGACTCTATCACTGAAGGTGACGAAGAGGAGGAGGAAGAAGAAGGTGCAATTACTGAGTCTGCTGATGAAGATAATCAAGAAGATTCATCTCTACTACAAGGTGCCGCATCTCCACCCAGCCCCCCTCTCCCTCTTTGGCAGCAGAAGCTTCGAAGCAGAGAACGTGGCTTCAGTAACCCAATGACGGTCTCACCCACTCTGGAGGAGCGTTTAATGCGAATAAGCAATGATAGTGATAGTGATAGTTCAGATAATTCCGAGAAGCAAGAATATCCGCAGACAGATGGCAAACAGAATTTTGAAAATTTCCATGACATTGATAATGACGTACAGATAGATGATTTTGAGATGAACAGACTCATGAACTTAAATTGTACTGCAACAAGTAGTGGGTCGGAATCTCGGTCTATGTTTGTCCAAGAGCCCATAAAAGAAACATCATTTTACGACACTAGCGATGAGAGAGACGGCGGACTCTATCTAGAGCGAGCAGAGGATAGCAATGCCACGCTTGTTCAAGTGAACACGGTGTTAAATGAACTTGCCGGCTCTTCTGTCACTTGCCTTGATATTACGGCAGAGCAAAGGAACTCTGCAGACACTTCTCAAGAGCAGTTACTCAATGGAGATGATAGTACAGCAACTATTATTGATAATCCTTACTTTATGAACAGCTACGAATATGAAAGTGCATCTATTGATGATCGCAATGATGTAGCTCATAAAGAGAGTGTAGATGGGATAGAAGACGAATATAAAGTACCTTCCACTAAGTGCCATAATCATGCAAGACATCGATATAGTCTTCCAGAATTGACTATCGAATCAGTGACAAGATATAATAATACAGCCAGGAGACAGTCGAAAGGAATGCATCGAAGTTCGTCGTTTTCAACTTCGCGAAAGAAAAACGGGGGGATTCTTAGAAAATCACGTTTATTTTATGAAAAAAGTGATATTTTCGAGCCTCTGCCCGAAGATCACCCCATGTTGCATAGTGATGATGTGGCTAGTGCTACTACTCAGGAGAAACGAAATTCGTCAAGCATGCTGTGGAATTTGATTGCAAATTCTCAAAGGAATGGTGAAACGTCGTCAGTGAAGAGCTTGGAAAATGACACTGAAGATGATCACTTGGAACAGAGCACAAAAAGGCTTCAGCTGCCTGTGCAAAACATTGAAAGAATGAGTTCGGGAATATTTTCCAGGGATCAAACTGACACCGAGTCGGACTCAGAGAGTTCAAATTATAGCAGTAATCGACATGACTATGAAAGACCTCGTCAAACTTCTGTTCCAAATGGATCCGACAAGGGAATATTAGCCCTGAACGGACCGGAAAGCAATGCTCCAATTAGGAAGGTAAGGACACGAAGATTTAGTTGCATTGACCGACGGCCTCCAGCGTCACCAAACTGTGATGCAGAATACACATCTGAGATGCAGTTTGAGTTACCGCATGAGGGCCGCAATGCGCGCAAGTCTGTGGATGGAGTTGAGAAAGTTCTGGTGTCAGCAGGTAGAAAAGGAACAGGCATTACAAACATTGGAAGTTTAGCAGGAGACGTGACTGAGTCAAAAATAAATGTTGATGACGTTTCGCTCAAGATTGATAACCTGAGTAATGACGTTGTAATGCTTAAAAAGGAGGTCAAGTCCCTAACTGCATTGGTTCGTTTATTAGTAGAGCAACAGAACTCTTTAAGATAACTGTTTGATACTATTTGGTACCAGTATTTTTCAGAAAACCAACATTTGCTTTTATTAGAGCAGAATTAAACAAGTCAAACTATAGTGGAATTCGGTTTAGGCACACTCTTTTACATAAGAATACCTTTGCGTTCCGTTTAGTAATGTGATCAAAAGTTGTCATTCGCAGTTTTGCTGATTGTAAACAGGGAGGCTGGTGGCAAACTAGGGCCTTGTTAAGATTCAAATGGAGGCATTTGGGCAGGATAGTGCAGTTATATTCTGATCAAAAGGTGATTATTTGAACTTAGAATGAAAACGTGGCGTAAGTAAATCGACGCCTTGCTTCAGATTCCGTAGTTCTTGTATGCAAAGGAGTGTGCTTGCTATTATAAAACACCTTTGTAAGGTAGATCTGTCGCATTCCTAGATTGGTGCTTTGCTTACTCTACACACTGTAGTCATTGACGCAGCGGGAGGTATGTTTCAGGGGACTATGTGTAAAAACCTTCTTGAGAGTTTTCCAGTACAACCTCTCAAACTGGAAGTCAAATTGAAGTCTGAAGGCCAATGTCCACATTAAGTAGATTGCTCAAATCTATTTCCACTCAGAGAAATTCTCAACTGATTCCTCCCCAGTGGCAACGGCATTTGCACTAGTACTGTGCTCTTATTTGGTAAATGAAGTGAAAAAATTCCAGCTTCTCTGTCACTTGTTCTCTTTTAGGGGAATTTATTGGGAAGTTGAACTCATTTCGACTTTATATCTCGCTAGTGAATTAGCCTATGAACGGAAAGAGAAAATTATATTTTCGCTCAAGTGAAAAGCGGCTTTTAGACTACGATAGATGTTCTCAGGGAGTAGGGAGCATTCAAAAAGTGGGGATGGGCACAGATCTTTAAAGGGCGTCCTTGCAAGCAAAAATGGACAACTCTGTAAGCTCGAAAGGGTACCTCAGTAGATGTGGGGATATGGGGACGTGCCATTATTTAGGGGTACTTTTTATTTAAAAGGGCAGAATTATTGGTATCACAGGGTTGCCACCAAATCAGGGAAATCAGGGGATTCAAAGAAAATCAGGGAATATCATTTTCAGTCAAGGAAATCAGGGGGAAATGAGAGACTATTTAGAAAATCAGGGAAAATCAGGGGATTTTCAAGTTTCTAGTTGTTTCATTTCGGAGCAGTGATTTTCTCCATGCTCAGCTATGCATCCAGTTGAGTGTGATAGTTGCCAGATGTCACCCTTTTGTATATCAACCTGTCCTATACAGTCATTTTAAAGCGCAGTTACGTTTTTTTGTGAAACCAAAAATTTGAATGGTCAGAAATAGGTTCAAGGCTGTCCGATAACCCATATCTGTCCAATGAAATGATAAAAAAATATGTTTGGGTTGTACGAATGAGTATCATTTCACTGATAATATCAGGGAAAATCAAGAAAATTTTTCCTGAAATAGTAGTGACAACACCATAAGTTTTTCGAATTTGTGGTGAATTATGGGTGGTATTTGAAGAAAAATGTAGAATCATGGGCGTTCTTTGCAAAAGTGTGACAAAAATTGCCAAGAAGGGCAAAGGATATGCAAATGTTGCTTAATGATTTTGTTGCGTTTTGATGAAATTTCTTTGCATTGTGAAAATTTGGGTATAGTTTTCATCATTTTTGTGGAATTATGGGTTGCATTTTTCAGTTATGTGCAGAATTATGGGTCCAAAATTTGAACCAAAATGTCACGTTCCCCTCCAAAATTAGGTTTATTTGACCACCCCCGCCGAGTCTGTAAGGTGCAACGGGTACTTTACATACGAATTTGTGAGAAGTGAGCTGGGCGTATCCCCTGTGTCCTCGGGGCCCTACGTCTATGGGTGTAGTGCTACCATGTCCACGCCCACTGCGTCACTGACTAATTCAGTCATTGCCCGTACATATTGTTTTGTTTAGCTTTCTCATTACCTAACCTTAGTTGGTTCATTGAGTGTCGCGGGGAACGGGTGAGCACGAGTATCTAACCTGGCTGTCGCTTACGCAACACTTATTGTGGCCAAAAGGTGGAACTTACCTGTATCTGATACTCTTTTTCTTAGTGTTGTTGTGTTTATCTCAAAATAATGCAGATAGAGTTCATTAGTGAGAGGTCAAAAAATTCTATTTTTAGACCTTTTTAAATTTTGGCTTTAAATTCTGAAAAAGTACTTTCAATTAGTTCTACTGACAAATTTCAGCTCAATCTGAGACACAATGACCGAAATATCGGCAACTGAATGCTGACATAGCTTCTATCAAATCACTGTATTTTGTGTCTTGTTCTAAACGTTGGAACCAGGAGGAAAATACAGTGGTTTGTATGGCAAGTTTCCTGCCTTCAAATGGTCATAGTTCAGCCTATTTTGGCAATATTTGTACAAAATTCTCAACTTATACCTATTTTGAGGTGCGCTTTCACTCAATCTTGTACAAATGTGAAAATTCTAAAATTATATATTTATGACGACATCGCTAATGAACTGTATTCCTTGCTCATCTTAGCTCACTCGTACAGCATCCGCTCGGTACCTACGCCTATGCTCCAGAAATTCCTCTACTAAGGTCCAACTAGTCGGTTACTTGCTTACCCATGAGGCTGGCTATCGTTTTGAACTACTCGGAAGGGAAAGAGAATCACCCCAAATTGCTCAATTAGCTTGGCCAACTGATATCCCTATTAAGTGCTGTCAGCATCTGGAGCTCAAATAATAATGATAGCATTATTTACTTATTTATTTATTTATGAAAACTTTTATCATTTTTCAGAATTCTTTATACATCTCAAAAATTGTAATTATCCTCAATTTTATTCATTAGAATTTAATTTCATTAGCAGATATGAAGCACCCATTCTTAAACGTATGTTAAATCTTTTCGAGCTATACAGATCACGATGTTAAATATCGTGTATCCGCTATCTTTGTTTTATATTGTATTTGATATTTATACTTCTAGTTTGGATATTTTATTTTCACCCGCTATCTACTCATTAAAAATTCTAAGACCGTATACCGGTCCCTTGTAATTATACTGTATTTATGTGAAAACTGTTCAATCAGATTTTATATATTAGAATTTATCTGTAGCGTCGTAGAAGAGACTCAAAATGAGATTTATCTACTATGTCTTTCTTTCAATCTTTGCTTTGTCATTCATTTTATCAACCGAATTAGATTACAGAGACTGCTCAAAATTCACATATCAAAGCCCCAGCATGCGTATCAAACTACCACCCAAGTGATGAATCCAATGGGGGCAGGTGGCATTGCAGCAGAGCGAAGTTTTTTGTTGTGCAGTTCTACACAAAATGTGCAGCTCTGAAAAATTTGTGCACTTGGAACGAAAAACATATGCAACCAAAAATGGTACTTTGCAACAACAGTAACATTTCCAATAGCAAACAATTGTGTTAATAAACTTTTTGCATGAAAAAGACTATAAAAATTCTGATGGCTCCCCAACGTTGTGCTCTGGATCCGCCCTGTACCACCCAATATGGAAATTAAGAACACAACACGGAGATTGAGGTAGTAGCTTAAGGATTATGATTCTAGTATTAATGAATACCTTGACTTCGTTTTCATTGTGTAAAAAATTGATCATTCTTGGTTCAATTTTGCCTTTCTTGGTGTAAGCCGTTATATAGGGACGATGACATTGATTCTTAATGCTGGTGCTCCTCAGGGCTCATGCCTTGGTCCCTTTCTTTTTCTGATCTATATCAATGACCTTCCATTGAAAATCTAAGAATTTTTTGCTTCGAAGAATGCTGATAATACTAGTCTGTGCAATCTACCAGGTTAAATTTAATAAAGAATTTAGAACTGCACATACAAACCAGCGATGCTGCGTTGACGCATTAAATCCTGGTTGCAGATGGGATTGAACAGCCTGCTTTTGGTGAAAGGGGGTTTATAAATGCTGGTTTCTCACAATTTCAGACCTAGTTCTGCTTTGCTATCATGATATACCTAAGTGTAAAATTTTTACTGATACCTACTTTCTTACATGCTTTAGTCGTTGCAGAGTAGCATGTTTGGTTGCACAGGTTTTTCGTTCCAAGTGCATAAATTTTATCAGCGCCGCACATTTTGTGTAGAACTGCATTACAAGAAACTTCATTCTTCTCTCACTCAGCTGAATGAGGCTAAAAAATATAACTTTAGTAAACTGACCACTTGGATGCAAAGGAACAAACTCACTTTTAGTTGAATAGGGTTGTCCAACACGTGACCCGACATGCTGTCTAGTTTGGCCCGAGCTATGGTCAAAGTTGATAGTAATTTCGGCAAAATTGACCCACAACATATGACAATAGTCTGAAAGCTGTCCACCACCTTGAAAAGGTTGGATTACCCTGGAGAAGAAAATAACTTTAGGCCTTATTGGTTGAGAAAGAGGAATTTACTAGAATCTATCATCTTCCACGCTACATCATCTTGAAAGCAATTGAAACGTCTTTTTATAAAGTTAGATCAGATGTAGGCCTAATGAGCGAAAGTGTACTGCAGCAGAAACAGCTCAAGCTTCTGCAGCAACAAACTGCAGAAAATGCCAAAAGGTAAAGGAACAATAACTTCGAACGTAAAATTTACCTATCATTGCTATAACAGCTCATATTTTTGTTGTTGCTACTGTTTACTTATTATACTGTATTATATGTATTATATTATACTATATATACATATGTATATATGTACATAATATATATATATATATATCTAGTATATTATATTATATTATACTATATTATATTATGCTATATTGTATTATATTAAATTATGTTATATTTTATTATATTATAATATATCATACTGGATTTATCGAGCGCTTATAACAAAAGTTCGAAAGTCTAGGATAGGAATGCCAAACATATGACCCGCAAGCTGGATTCGACCCATTAAGGAAACAATTCTGAACAAACTGAAACCTGTGCTAGCTAGCCCCGTGTATACTCACGTGGATGGCGTTCTAGATAGGATTTAAACCTGTTTACTAGAATCTATCACTGACTTAATATTGCAAAAAATGTACACAAAATTGAATTTCCCTCCATGGGACATAGCCCCTTACTATTTATGATCAGTTGCTTACTCTAGGTATTATTGAAAGCTCTGCCCATTGCATGGGTTTGAATAGGTGGCCAAAGGATTGGTTTTATTTTAGTTATACTAGACAGCAGAGCAGCCGTGGCCTAGCGGCAATGCACTCAGACCACACATGGTCCTGGGTTCAGGGCCCAACATAAGCCATTGGTGACATCAGGAAGGGCATCCGGCCCTAAATGCTCGTGCCAGAGCTAAAGTCCTCTCAGAGGCACCCTCCAAGCTCCAGGGAACTGGGAAAACGGAGGTAAAAATCGAGAAAAATCGAGAACTAGAATCTATCATTGAATCTGAAGTTAATGCACTGAATACTGGGAAAAGAGCAGTAGAATAATACCACCAAACATGATTAAATGCGTTTCAGGAGTTTGCTCTGGGGAAATTACGCAACATGTCGATAATTCGTTTAAATTGAACACCTTTCTCAGCAACCTAAAAAGGTCAGTTGTGATACCAGCATATAGAAAGCTGGGGATTTGACTTGCAAGAAAAGTTTTCGACCTATAAATGTTCTATCCCCCCTATCAAAATTATTTGAAAGACTGATGTATTCATAAATGTTGCCGTTCATCAGAGCAAAGTTATCAAACCTGTTATATATATATATATATATTTAGGGAAGGATATAGTACACAACATACTCTCCTAAGACTTGTGGAGATATACAAAAAATGCTTAGATAGTAGCGGTGTAATAGGAATGGTGCTAACTGACTTGTCAAAGCATTTGATTGCTTTCCTTATGAACTTCTCGTGGCAAAACTCCATGCATATAGCTTGGCCTATCTAGCCTCAACATGATATATAGCTACTTAACACCAAGGAAACAATGTTCCAAGAGAAACTCATCATATAGCAGCCGGCTTGATGTTAAATCAGGAGTGCCACAAGGATCTGTATGAAGTCCTTCACCTTTCAATATTTTCATTAATGGTATCTTCTATCTGAGATTTGAAATTTTGCCGATGATGATAATATAATTTATATACATCTCATAATGCTAGAGCAATGATTGCAAAACCAGAAATTAATATTTATATCACTCTAAAGTGGTTTGATTCAAATTCGACCGTAGCAAACTCCTCAAAATTTCAGGTAATATTTTTTTATCTAAAAAGAATCAAAATCTGGCTTTGGAAATAAATGGTGATGTAATAGCCAACTCCAAAGACGTAGAGCTGCTTTGTGTCACAATTGATTCACAGCTGATTGTTAAAAGCCATCTTAACGCTCTATGTTTGAAGGCCAATCGTAAAGTGAGTGCATTACTGTAATAATTACTGTAATACTTTATCTGTATCAATAATTTGCTGCGTCATCGTTCAAGTACTGCCCCTTGATTTCGATGTTCTGTGGAGACACAGTGAATGACAGCATAGACAGAGTACACAAACATGCACTAAGAATATCACTTGACGATCATGAATCCACTTTGATAGCTTTGTTAGCATATAACGATGAAACAAATGTCCATACCCAAAACTTTCGTGTACTTATGATTGAGATATATGAAACACCAATCCACCCTTCATGCAGGAGGAGAATTTTATACGAAAAGACGTCAAATATGATCTCAAGACTAGAGATTTACTTCAAGTTCCTTCTGTAAAAAGTATTACGTTTGGTATTGATTCCATAAAATTTCGCAGTAGCCTAATGTGGAACAGCATACCTGATATAATGAAAAGAACGTCATCAGTTGCTATATTCAAAAGGAACATGGGAAATTTGAGTAGAGAGGAATGTAACTGTAAGATATGTAGATAGTGCTTACTAGCTTTATCCTTTCTAATTTATCGTAGTATTAGTTTGTCTTTTAAATGTAGATAGCTGGTCTGAATTAGCTCGCATTGCTGAAATGTAGAGCTAGGAAAAACACACCAACTTAAAGTAAATAGATTATTATTACTATTATTAAATATCATGTATGTATGTATTATACATTATTATAAACTTCTCATTACTGTACTGTGGCATCCCTTGCACCCTATTAACCTACCCTGCCCCATCAGCATCAAATTATGCCTGATGTGACTCCTGAGTCAAAATGAGTTTGATACCCTTTATTTAAAATTTATAAATAAATCAAGAAAAATATTTCAGCTATAGTCAGGTAGTCTGAATATGATAAAAGGGGATTCCGCTGGATGTCGCTGTTAAAAGTGCCCTTTATTTCATATTTAGAAACTTCAAGGTGCGCTTAATCGGAAATACGTAGCCTTCAATTTTTTTCAATTCAACAGCATCTAGTCTCTTTTTTCAAAATCTACATTCCATACGCAGCTGTGGAGGAGCATACTATCTTTTTGTAAAAACTGAATCTCACTAAAGCTATTTTGGGCTTCAAAGTTGGAATTGGTATGGACAAGAGGTATTTGAATCGATGACAGATGCAAGGGCAGAGCTAGTGGGGGTTGTGGGGGAGTATGGGGTGTCACACTCCTAAACCGTGGGTAACCTCATCAGTAGAATTAGATCCTATGATTTTCGTCGGTACGTGACTGCATGCTTTGCCATGTTCAAAGAATGTTTAGAATGCTATTTCTAGTATATGTCACCCCAAAAAAGTAAGGAATTCTTGCTAAAAGAACAATTCGGTTGGCGAATTCACAATTCTGTCGGAAAACTCAATACATTTCTCTCGATGAACTGTTGCTTTGCATCCCATCCCCAGAAAGTGGTCACGACGTCGCTGGAGAGATGTTTTATGGAAAGGAGGCATTGATGCAAACTAAAAGAAATAAATTGTCTTTTTCATTCTCTGCCTAGATGCCAATAGCAAGTCAAGAAATGAACTGTCAAAATTTAAAGGATGACTTAGTACTCTCAGAGAAAAAGAGGAATAGTATTTGTGATGTGAAGACTGACATATTTTTGCAACACTGTGCAACTCTCTAACGAACTACATGCTTTAGATAGAATGGTTCAATAGAGCATCCAGAGAGGGTAGTTTCGGGCTACATTTGGCAGGCACCAATGACTTATAAAGTATTTCTGTCCATATAACCCCCTTTCTTAAATGTATGTACATATGTATGTATGTATGTATGTATGTATGTATGTATGTATGCATGTATGTATGTATGTATGTATGTATGTATGTATGTATGTATGTATGTATGTATGTATGTATGTATGTATGTATGTATGTATGTATGTATGTATATGTATGTATGTATGATACCCCTAACATTGTTGTAGAAATGCATGATTGGAAACTGAAGATCATGCCACATGTATTGCACTAAAATGCTAAAACGTATTTTTTGTTAGAAGTAAAACATCTCTTCTGTGGCATAGGTTTTACCTATAGAATCAAGTAGATATTACTTTTAACAACAAACTCCATCGGAATTAAACAAGTCACTTGACTAAAATGCTTTATGATTTACGTCTCGATGCTTCATGATTTACGTAACTTGGTACCAATCCTCTAGAGCCCTGGATTGTAGTGAGATCAGTGGTAGTGACAGATAGGCCCATCACTGTAGTCATCAGTTCAAAGGAATACGTACCAAAATGCCACCAAAAAAGAAGCAAGAGGCTAGTAAAAAGACAATTGATAAAGCTAAGGAAAAGATTATTGAGGTAGTTAGATGTTTTGTTATTGCTAGCTGTTTTTGCCCGCAGCTTCGAGTTCCTAGGCCTGTTCTTGTACGTGCACAGAAAAGTGCTAGATTGCTGTTATCCGGCTCTAACTTTATGGCAATTAAACCCATTCTCCCTTTACGTACTAGCTTGTTCAACCTGTGGCAAATCCTTTCTTTGATCCTGATATGAAATAATCTAGGGCCTGTAATAGACAAATTACATTATTTATGCAACTACTAGGCAAAGCTCAGAAGCTCATTTATGAACATCTGAACTTCGTCAATGATGTAATTTATATCCAAGTAGAAAAAGATAAGAGACAGGCAAGCAACCTTTTGGAGACAACACCTCACCAGTTGTATTTAGGTTTTCAACTTTGAGCAATTTTTTTCGTAAGACCAGTGATGGCGCCAGAGAAAAATGCTTGGGGAGGCTAGTACTGCCAGAGTGCCAACAGTGAGTGGTGTCAAAGAATTTTAATGGACAGCATATAGGATTGGCTGAGAAAACTAGAAAAAGGTCACAGATACTATGAAAGTACCAACATTGCATAGAAATTTAGGTGCCAACATGGAGCTCAGTAGAATCTAGGGGGGCTATAGCCTCCCCGCTAGGGCCATTCCTGAGTCAGTCTTTTCCAGTTTCAGGTGCCAACCATGAGATTGGAAACTTTGAGTAGTACACAGGTGATTTGTTTCATGTCCTAGAAATTGTTTGGTTGCAGGTGGTTGGATAAGAATTTTGTGTGGCTGAGAGTTAAGTATAAATTGTCTTGCCAGAAGAATTTTGCGCTGCTGGAATAATCAGTTCAGAAGAATTGCGCTGCTCTAACTGCAGCTAACAGCTGATGTGCAAAAGCAAAACATCCCCTGTGCAAGGCAAACATTCCAATTGGGCACCAGCCTATGTCAAGCCATAGTGGACAAAAGGTTGTTGAGAATTGGAGAACAACATGCTGAGAATTGGAAAAAACATGTTGAGAATTGGGAAAAGTGTCCAAGAAGTTTAGTAATGTCCGGGAATTTTGCCAGGCCTAAAACACAAGGGATAGTGCACTGCAAGATTTCTTTACCTTTTTGGATCGCTGCATCTCATAAACAGTAGATATGCTGCAACATAGAAGGGATCACTTGGCTGATTTAGCACAGTTCCCTTTGCAGCAGTTTGCAATTTGTAGGGATTGTTCCAGCTTCCTACTTCTGGTGTAGACACATTGTTTTATATCATGTCAAAAAATCCTTTTATTATGTAGATTAGATGGGAGAGGAAGAGGTGGAGATTTGGAGAGAAATACTAGAAGTAAACTCTGGCCAAAGGTTTGAATCCTGAAAATTTTGAAGAAACAGTTGTTGAATACTATTTATTTTTTATTATGAACCCAGGTTATAAGCAACCTAGCACTAGACAGCCTAAAATTTAAGAAACTTTAAGAACTACAAGGAAAGAACTAAGAAACTATACCACAGTAACCCTTGAAAGCTGGTGCCTGGTCCAATGTAAAGCTGTTCCAAAACTATGCAAACATGACATGCTTTAGATTTTAACTCATACTAATGCATTTTGTTTGCTGTAACACTATTAGTTTGCTACATCAAAACTTTGTTTACATTTTTACTGCAAATTTGTTCATTAAAGTTAGAAAATTTTAAGAAATTCATAGAACTGGAATGTGGCCAAAATTAAGAAACATTTACAACTAGGAAACCGGCCTTGACCCAGGTTTCCTTTAGAAAAAAACATGTATATTATCTTTCTACTTTGTGCTCATTGGCATTTTGAGACACCCAGAAATCCAGTTAGAATAGGGCTGTAAATGCCTGAAGATGTGGGACCTATTCATTCTTGATAACAAGAAAAGCCCTAAAATTTTTGCCAAGCTCTCTCTAACATGCTAAGTGATGTGATGCAGTGATCTAAAGAGGTGAAGAAATCTTGCAGTGCACTCTCTATTGTGTTTTAAGCCTGACCTACTTCTCTGACATTTCTAAGTTTCTTGGACGCTTCTCAAATTCTTGGACACTTTTTTTCAAATTCTCAATGTGTTTTTTCCAATTCTCAGCATGAATTTTCCAATCCTCAACCTGATTTTTTCCAAATCTTGGCATGTGTTTTTCCACTTTTCAATGTGTTTCATCCAATTCTCTACATGTTTTTTTCCAATTCTTGGCCTGTTTTTTTAACAATATCCATGCTCAAGCACTTTTTTCCAACTCTCAAATGGTATACTCTTTCTCAACCACCTTTTGTCCACTATGGCATGCCATACCAGCCATAAAGATTAAGGAAAAGTATTATCATTATGTATGGTGCTATTGAGTTAAGGGTGAAGTTCACATAAAATAGTTGCTTTTTTATTGATTTGTTTCTCTTTTTACCATCATTTTTCCATGTTTGGATTTCATTAGTAAGTGAGCTGCTACCTATTTATCCAGAGTCATTTCCATATGGATTTCTAACTTTTTTCTCTTCTAGGACAAAACTTTTGGCTTAAAGAACAAAAAAGGGAAGAAACAACAAACCTATATAAAGAATGTCACACAGCAGGTATTTCAATTGAAACTTGAAAAAGCATTTAATTTGTAGCTCATAGGAGACACATTAGTTTGCTGAATAGTCTTGCCATGGCACATAATTTGTTTGCTTTGACGTGCAGTAAACAGCTGAATCATCAACAGGTCTTGCCTCAAAGAAAAGATAGGGAATGTTAGAAAACTATCACAGAAAGGAGATTGCATGTATGCAAATTTTGTTGGAATAGCTCTCATGACATTTCTCTCCCTTATGTCATAGACCTCTAAGGCTGGGTTTATACATCACATTTTAGTTGAATCAAATTAAAATGAATTAAATTTGACTTCAAACTAGTTTTGCTTTGATGTTACTGCAACTTTGTTTTCTACGTCACCTTTATGTCGAATTTAAACCCCATTACACCTTCGCATCTTGTAAGACTAGCACAAATCTGCTTCGTTTCATTGAAAAAAATGGTGCAAAATACTCAAACATTTGTTCCAAATAAAATGTTTCTACACAAGTAGCAGCTATTCTGATGGCAAAGGGGCAAAGTACCCCACCAGCCATAACCTAGTTGGCAAGTTCTTGGTAAGATTAGTTAACCAAAAACAAAATACAATTTTTTGAGTTGACCAACGGCAAAAGAGAAGATCATTTTTTGCCTGAGCTTCAATTTTCTCAGAAGTTTCTGTCTTATAAAAAAGTATACTCTGGCATATGCTCGACTACCTCTAAAATGTTTGATAAATTTGGCACCTCTGCCCCCTGACTTTTCTTGTACAAACCCACCACAGTTCTACACTAGAGGCCTATGAATATTTATTATCTCACCAATCTTTTGGCCTAGGCCTAAATGCAAAATGCACTCATCAATATCACAGCCATGCTGCTCTTGTTCCTATATTGAACTGAAGGTTGGATTGAATTGAACTCTTGTTGTGGAAGGCAATATACAGTGTATTTGATATTTTGGTGCCAAGAAGCAATTGAACTGTCATTGAATAGATTTGATCCACTAGGTTATGAGGATAAACAAGGCCGAAGACAATAGCAAACTTCCTTTAGACAATACTGCACATCTGTGAGGTTTACAGTTTCAGTTGACTGAAATTGAATTTAATGCGACATATAAAACCAATATGAATTTAAGTCGAAGATGCAGCTCAATAAGTTGAAGATGCGACTGCAAGTTGACTGGAATTAAAAGTTGGTTTTATACATTGCATTAAAGTTGAATTTAATTCACACTTAGTCATTTTTTGCCACGTATTTTAATTCGACATGACTAATATGCATTGTACAAATCAAACCTAAGAGATCAGCCTTGCCTTAACATGGGAGCAACATTTTGCTTTGGAGGGAGAGTTTATACACACACTGCCACTTGCAGGAGCAGTTACTCACATCTTAAACAGTGGTGGTGTACAGCGGTACTAACATTACTAGTCTAATACCACTGTATTTGCTGTACAAAGCATTTCCAATACATTTACATCTTACATAGTGAGAAGGCTAGGCTGGCACCAGAGCAGGTAGCAGAGTAATTTCTCTGCTTTGTCTTGAATTGCCATTTCAGTGAATGATCAACAGTTTTGCTTTTGATGAAGCTGCAGTACTAGATTTCAGACTCTAGTAATGCATTCCCATAATCTATTGTTTTTTATGAATAACTGATGTCATGTGCTGAACAATGGGTAGATTGCTTGGCAGTACTAATTTCATATTTCTAGTACCCTGCTCCTTCTGACTTAGCAGCCAGCAGCAAGATTTTGAGTAATGTTGTTGACTGGGTAAGCTTATTCTTCAGAATTGATGCACCCTCTCGCTATATAGAGAGTTTCAGTGACTGGATTGCATTTCTTTCCAAAAGCTGGACTTCCTAGATTTGGCAAATTGTCCAGATAGATATTGTGAAGATTGGAAAAGATCACAGAGTGGTTAGTGATGGGGAATATCTTAAAGTAATTCTGCTTTTATCAGATCAAGGTCTGCTGAAACATGAGCAATTCCATGGATTGAAAAGTAACATGATTACAATGTGGTATTTAGGTTTTAAAGAAGCAATTTTGAGGCAGTATCTCATTTGGCTTCTACACTGTTCATGGTAGTAGGACTGCATTTCTAGTAATGCAAAAGCAACGGTGGTCAATAGGTAGGGCCAGTGACCATCACATTCCATTGCACACATGATCTATGGCTATCAGAACTTAAGCCAGCACCATTAACCTCAATAATTTCACCGTGTGTGTTCAAATAGGAGGACAGGATAATCCGAGGGTAAAATTAGGGTGTAGTCATGCACTGACCATACCCAATTTCAAACTTCCTAGTGCCAATTTATTTTTAATGCAAGTTGCCACTGATCTTAAGGCAAGGTATGATCAATTTTGAAAATACCAATATTTTGTGAGTGCTATCATTGGGAATTGTATTTAATATTTTGCACCTATGATCATGTAGATGTATGGAAGAAGCCACCACCACATTTTTGTTATACCCTTTCAGAACTTTCAATATAAGGCGGTTACCAGCAATTTACCTCTGGCTGCTTCTACATAAACTGTTGGCTACTTTTACATAATATTGCACAAGATGTACACAAAATTGAATTTCCCTCCATGGGACATAGCCCCTTACTATTTATGATCAGTTGCTTACTGCAGATATTATTGAAAGCTCTGCCTATTGCATGGGTTTGAATATTTGGTCAAAGGATTGGTATTATTTTAGCTATACTAGACAGCAGAGCAGCCGTGGCCTAGTGGTAATGCACTCAACTCAGACCAACACGGTCCTGGGTTTGAGGCCCAACACAAGCCATTGGTGATGTCAGGAAGGGCATCTGGTCTTAAATGCTTGTGCCAGAACTAAAGTCCTCTTAGAGGCACCCTCCATGTCCCAAGGAACTGGGGAAAATGGAGGTAAAATCAAGAAATACTAGACAGCAGAAATGAGAGAGATATTTTGGGTTAAACTTCTTAGTTATACAAGCATATCCTCTCTTATCTGAATGGATTGCACCACAATGCCAGATGAACTGTTTGGATAGGCCAAAAATTTGGATAATTTATGATGATATTCCTCCTTCAAAAAGTAGCAGTGTTGTGTTTTTAGGGACAAATAAATTTCCAGTCAACATTTTTAACATTTTTGCTTGTGTATAGCAAGAGTGAGCAATACGCAGCATGCAGTCAGGTAAAGTAATCATGACTACTCATGGGGTTGTTCTAAAATAGGTTTTTGCAACAGAACAGATAATAGTTCCATAGAAGTTATTATTGAATTGAAATTGCAGATACTTTGAAATGTTAATCAACTTTATGTGCTTTGAAGACTCTGTTGGCTTTGACATTAGTTTTCAAGATACTCATATCTCAAAATGCTATCAATTCAGTGCTTGGATAAATGAGATTTAAATATGCAAAGGTATCAGTAAATGATACTGTACTGTAGCAATATCAATGCCAGTTTTGGCTATTCCTTCTCTCAGTTATGCTCAATTATGTGCTATTTTGGTAATAGACCAATGGTAATTTGCCATAATCTTTAGTAGAGATGTTGAAAATTTTACTTTCATTGTGTATTCAACTAGTTTATTTTTTACAACTATTCATTGCCTTTTCTTTATTTTTAGGTCAAACATGGAGGCAACCCAAGTGCAAGAAAAGTGAGGCCTCTAAGTTTAATCACCTACTTCTTTTTTGATCTAAACTTTATAAACTCCAAGCTACTTTGTGATTATTTGAAAGCACATACATTTTTGCTTCAACTGATGTGTTCCAAAAAAATAATTTATTTGTAAGTTTAACATTCAGTTAGAATGGTCATTAACAGCGAATCCTGACTAATAAAAAGTTAAATCTCTAGCTATAGTGAACTTTACCAAATTTCTTAATGTTTGTATTATAATATACATTGTGTTACTTCATTGCTTGTTTCTTGTGGAGTTTCATCATTGATTTGTATTGTTTTAGTTTTATTTTTACTTTTTACTAATTTCATTTTGGTTTTAGCTAGAATCTTAGGCCCCATCTACACGTATCTGGATATTTGTTTATCTGCAACTTTTTATTTGCGGAAGCACTTTCCATCCACACATATTCGGCATTTTCAATGACCAAATCCGCAACTTTTTGAATACGCCTTCCAAAGTGGAAATTTATGAAAACTCTGGATTTGCGGGTACATGTGGACAGGTGAATACGCAACTTTTTGATGACAATAGTGTCTCATTTCCACTGGAATGCAAGTATCACAATAGCCACATCAATCAAACCAGTACAATTTATATGTATTCTTGCGTATTTGGTGTCAAAGATTCCATTGGCAAAGCTGCACTTGTTGATGCAGATATTTTATTTTAACAGCTAGGGAATGTTGCAGATTAACAGATATGGGTTGCTAAGCTACCTTTCACTAATTGAAAGATGGATACAACACATACCAGGGTAGACACATCCAATTGGTATGGAAGCTGTTTCCTAATAATTTGATTCAGCTTATATTTGCATTGCAATGTCCTTATAACTTTGTTTTTCTTTCAACAGCTGGAGCAAATGAAGGAATCGGAAAAGGTAAGATCACAGAAAATTTGCTATCCTTCATGCAGAACATGATGAATAGGCTGAACTTTCACTAGATCACCCGATTCATACATTCTTTTGGTGATGTTATGGGGATGTGAGGGCATAGTGCCTCCAGTGTGTATGAAATTGAAAGAAAGTTTGTCATGCTGAAGGAGATATGGAGTTCCATTGATCATAGTGTTCCCATGACCTTTTTTTAGTCATAGTTGGTCAGATGATTGCAGAATGCCCCCTAAGGAGAATGTCTAGGCCCATCTCTGTATTCCCATAAAATTTGCTTTAGCTTTATTTAAGAAATATTAGGGTTATAACTGATAGCATTAGTTTTTTGTCTTTAGGTTATTTTTTTCAGTCTGTTGTAGTAATATCTCACATACATAGTAATCATTCTAACTCCTTTACATGGTCACCATAGTTTTATGGACTGGTGCATGCACCTTTGTATTAAATGAATAATCAGAATCCATTTATGACATATTTATGGCAATTCTCTATCTAGGTACCATACCCATTAAGGACACAGGTGATCATGACCTTCCACTCTGGTCTGTCTTGAGCTGTTGTCAGCAATTTTGCCAATGTCAAATTCTGCTCAGCAACTTGTCCAGTCATCCACTTGCATAAACTGTCACTTGCACAATGCTTTACTACTCGAACATATGTACTTAGCCATGCTTTTGGCTGCTATTTCTGCTCAAAGAAAAATGCTGATGACTAAAAATGTTACTTCCATTTGCTAACTGAGTGTTATACTATGTGGCTTAGTTAGCTGGGGGTGTTATGACACTCAATCCCATCAATATCCGCTAGCTAGAAGGCCTCTTAGTGAAGAGAATAGGAGGATGATGTGTCAATCTTCAGGAAAAACATTAGGGTATTAGGGCATTGATTAACTTCCTTGGAAATCATATATACAATTGCAGTTGCTCTAGCTGTGACAAAAAATAAAAATTTATCCAATAAAAGTTCATTTTAAAGTATAAGTAAAATGATAGAGCATTTTGTTTATTGAATTAAAAAGCAGCTCTACTGAGGTTTATCATAGTTTTGTTCTATTTTTATTCAAAATTTTGTCATCTAACTAAGTTGTTTGTTTTCATTGATGTGAAAGAGCAATGTGGATTGTAGGAGTGTAGCATGTAGCTAAGTAAAAATGAAATTTTGATTTGATTTCCAACAAATGATATGGCAAAAATAGCAGATGCAAGAAAAACAGGAGAAAAAAATGTGAATTGATCCACTATTATCTAGATTTGTAGGTTAAATATATGGGGCTGGATTCATTGATCCCTTATTTTGCTCCAGGAGCTGTGGATCCAGGTGGATCAATCTATCATTTTCATTAAGAGGTCTGAAGTATTTTTGTAGTATAGTGCTCCTCCCCAAGTCTCCAGTTTTTCTTTTATGTGCTGTAGAAGTGCAAAATTTTATGCCTTACAGTGCAAGGCAGTGAAGTGCAGATATTGGGGACAGATTTTTAATTCTTTCTCTTTCATTAATAGCAAAAGAAAAAGGATGCAAAGAGTCAGCTTGATGAATTGAATAAGATTTTCAAACCAGTTCAAGAACAACAGAAGATATCTGCAGGTAGAATTGATGAATCTTAATTTGTTTAAATTTTGTCTTTAATGTTTCAATGTGGTTCCTGCTTGAAACTTTGCAAATTAGTGGCACAAAACATTCTGTGTTAATAAAAGGATCATTTATTTTAAATTAATATATTGCCTACAGTGTGCAGCCATTGTCAGTTTTATTGTACTTGCTTTAAAATAGATCTTTAATTTCTAGTTCCACCATTTGGTGCTTTGCGTGTTAGTCTAAGTTCATCTCACTGGATTAGAAATAAATGGTGGCACTTCATGTGCCTTGTAGCTAGTCATAATTTGAATGCAACAAATAAGTAATTTAGTAAGTGAATGGGCATATGAATAAATGAATGGATGAATGCATGAATGAATGAATCAATGAGTTAGTGAATGATGGAATATATATGTAAATGGATAGATTTATGATGAAGTAGCAAGCCAGTACATCAACTAATTACATAGTGTAGACCAAGTTTAGCTTTGCTATTGTTCTCATCTAATTTTGATTGGTATTTTTTGTAGCAATGTACTATCATTCACTAGATTAATGTTTTTTCAATTTCTGTAGGAGCTGATCCAAAATCTGTGCTTTGTGCATTTTTCAAAGCTGGAACTTGTGGAAAAGGCAACAAGTGCAAATTCTCTCATGATTTAAGTTTGGAGAGAAAAAGTGAAAAAAGGAGTATCTATTTTGATGAAAGAGAACAAGAAAAGAAAGGTTAGACATATTTTTAACAATGTTATGCCTTCTTTATATGTTAGTGTGGTTAAAAGTTATGACTTGAACATTGGATCTGGAATATGGAAAATTCTTACTATAGCAAGGACCAATTACAGAGCTTGTTAGTCTGCATGAATGCCCAAGTGCTATTTGCAGGCATAAATTGTTAAACTTCAAATTCTGCAGTAACTTTAGTCTAAATCTGTATCAGACAATCTATTACATTCCTTTTTCTTCAGGCACATTTCTTCTCAGATCTGAACTTCTAGGCACACAGTACACTTTGAGGCCTGGCCAATTAGCTTTGTTAAACTCTCAACAAGCACTTCTTAAATGTTAGAATTTTTCCATTTTGGCTTTTTATTATCTTTGCAATTCTAGGAGTTTACCAATATGAAGTATGGGTTAAGGGACTTATCATATGAGCCTGCTTACCAGGCTAGCCCACTTACTGAGATCTCACTTACTCCTCATTACCAATGCATAATTTTCTCTTTGTGTTCACTTGAAGAAGTGGGCTAGCCCACCAAGTGAGGTCACTCATGAACATTGCTGGAATTTCAGTAAGCAGGCTGAATGTTTTCCTTAATGAGTTCCCACACTATGTACCATGCAGGAGTACTATAAAAAGTTTTCTTTCTGCAGGAAGTCATGATTTGATGGTATATTTGAGGTTTATTGGGAGTTAAACTCCGTAACAGCAACTAGGATTGTTAGACCTTGTCCTATCATGTAGGGTGTTTTTAGTCCTTCAGATTTTTACAGAATATTAGCAGCCGCAATTAGATTGAATTTCCTTGTGCATATTGTAATTTCATTAGAAATAAGTGTAGTCTTAGTCAAGCCTGCAAAATTCTTGTAATGGTTTATTGTAGAGGAAGGTATGGCTGACTGGACACAAGACAAACTAGAAGAAGTTGTTAAAAAGAAGCATGGAGAAGCAGAAAAGAAAAAGCCAAAGACAGATATTGTATGCTTTATTATTATCAATAACTATTTTTCAGAACTTTCACAACTGTATCTTGTGTTGTGGATTGCTTTAAACTGGCTACCATGGTTATCAGATCTTTCAAGTTAAAATTATTGATTAGCATTGTGTAGCAAAACTGCTCATATGGATTGTTCATACAGTAGTTTCCACAATACAATATTACAGGGTGTCTGCAAATCAGGGAAGTCAGGGAATTGAGAGAAATGAGAGAAAAATTAGGGAAATGTGTTATGCCTAAAAAATATCAAGGAAAAATCAGAGCATTTGACTAATTCTAGAGAAAATCAGGGAAATATCAGGGAAAATTTTTGTCTTTGTTTCTTCAATGAATCAATTTTCCTATATGCTGCAAAATAGCAAGAAAAAGCATTCTGGAAATGATGAATTTGTTGGTTTCTTTTTTATGATAAAATTGAAGCACTTTTCATTGCTTAAATAGACAAAGGTTTGCTCAAATAGCCTTGCATTGTGATAAACATAGTGTGTAGTATTGGCTCAGGACATATGTTGACACAGGGGAAAAGGGTAGAAATCAGAGAAATATCATGGAACATGATTTCTTACTTGGCAGATATCTTGCATTAGTAGTCTTAGGAAAAGTAATGTAAATTTTATATCTGTGTACAGTAGAGTAGAAGTGAATCAAATGATGTTTTTCTAGCATATATTTTTCAAACAATGCATTTGAACTTAAATCTTTACTAGATATGTAAATACTTCTTGGAAGCTATCGATAAAAATTTGTATGGCTGGTTTTGGACTTGCCCCAATGGAGAGAAGTGTATCTATAAACATGCCTTGCCACCTGGATTTGTGTTAAAGAGGAAGGAAACAGCAAAGGTAGAACAAGATGAAATAAGTATAGAAGAATTAATTGAAAAAGAGGTAATTGATTTAGCTTGTTTTTAGTTAGTAATTTAGCTTGCTTTTTATGGACCAGCATGATGTTTGTTGCATGTATTAATGTCATCAAAGTCAAAGTCCTTTCCCGCGCCCAATGGCGCATAGGGCGGCACCTATCTCCGTTTCTATAGGCCTAGTCCACGCGTCTGCGAATGCTGTGAAAGCTACAGCGGGGGGCTGGTCCGCTGGTAGCTCCGCGGGTTTAACTTTCCCACTCCATTCTCATATGTCGAGCACCAGACGAGAAGGCAGTGAGTACCATTTTTAAAGTCTTTGGTATGACTCGGCCGGGGCTCGAACCCACGACCTACAGGTTGTGAGGCAGACTCTCTACCACTGAGCCATCACTCCGGTTTGATGTCATAACTGAGCTTTATTAGATAGATATCGTTATCAAATTGTTACTTTAACGAACCATTCACATTTTATGTCTTGCAATGGAGTCGGCGATCTTTTGATTTTTGTGACAAAGTGTGACAAGGGGTGGGTGGGTTGTTTTTAGAGTGTGATGTCACACTCTTTTAAACACCTCGATATTTAGCACATTTGGCCTAAGAATAGCCAGTCTGGCCCTTTGTTAGAACAAATTTTCTCCACATATAAAAATACTCTGGCAATCTTATTTTTATGCCATTTTGGGCTTTTTCTTTTTTCAATTTCACCATTTTCAATAAAAAACGACAGTAAACACATTACTACAAAAGCAGAAAGATTTCCTATTAAAATTCATAATGTGACGTCCTATATTGGGGTTGAGTCGGTAGTTTTGATTTTGTGACAGGGGTTGGGTTGGTGTTTAAAAATGCCAAAATTAGTGTGACGTATTATGTGAATGGTCCCAAGTGAGAGGGATAATTGGAATGGCAACAGTCACTAGATATACCAGCCAAGGAAACATTTACACGTGACAAAAATGATCAAAATGCCACTTGTTTTCTCTTTAGAGATATCTGAGCAGTATTATTGCCGCTAATTGCACATAAAGATCATGACAGCTTCATGGGAGTAATTTAATGATTTATCCTTTTGAATTGGAGCCATGTTACGCTTTAAAAAGCGCCATTCATGTTTAAAATATTGGATTCATTGCTGAATTTCCATGTTCCAGTGATAGTATTGTCACGTGCATCAGTCGTAAAGGAAAGTTAATTGTAATTGGTCAATTCCTATGAATGTTATCGCTAATCATAATGTGGCATAATTTCAATAGGAATTGCATAGTTTTCCTTCATAGATTAGCTTTTGATGTTCTTTGAATGATACCGTATTGTGAGAATAATTTTAGTGCAGTTCATATGTTTTTTAGATTCTCTGTATACAATTTACAGCCTTATAACGAGACTAGACATACAAACAATGAACGAAACTACTTGCAGACATAATTATGTTACAGAAACATTAATAAATAATACAAGTACAAAGGAAATAAATTGTATATAGGGAATAACTTAAAGGAGGAACTCTCTCAATAAGTAAACTGATCGAGGAGAGAGCCCCCTCATCTTATGTTGTTATCAGGTAAATTGGGCAAATTGGCCTAAGCTTGAATTGTGGTAGTTGAGTCTCAAAAGAAGCAAATAATTCATCGGTCAATTTTGTTCAAAATATAATTTTTCAGCTTGTTTTGAACAATGATTTTGATGGAACATTACAGACTTCAATGGGTACTATATTCCAAAGCTTATCGCCGAGATAACTATTTGAAGATCTAGGAATATACCTGCAATTATACTTTTGGTTAGTTTTACAATAATCTTATCTTTTAACATGTATATTATGTCTTGGCGTATTATTTCTAGATTCACAATTACACGCTTTTTATAAGAAAAGGCTTGGAATAAAATAAGGCTCAAATGGCCAAAATCGTAAGAAAATCATAAGACTCAATTTCCAAAGCTAATTGTTTATTTGGCTAAAAAATCGATATTTCGTCATTATTAAATTCACAATGTTAAAGATTGAGTTCAAGTTCGAGTATACAAGGTTTACAAGGAAATTGTAACCCATTTTAGCCAGTTTATTTCACTAAAAGTTGAGAAAATTTTAAGAAAATCTCAGGATCAATTTTGGGAAAAGGTAAGAAAATTGAGGCTCAGGCAAAATGATGCTTTTCTTATAAAAAAAGACGTGTAATCATTTTATTAATTCAACATGATGTTACATAAACTGCATTTTTAGATTCTGAAATTTTTGTATTTCATTGTTTTCTCAGACTCACATTTTATTCGTCTTTGTAACAGAGAGCAAGCTTAGGATCAAATTTAACACCCATTAACCTCGAAACGTTCATGGCTTGGAAAAAGAAGAAGGTACTTCAATATATTGATATCTTCTTATATGTTAATATGCTTCTTTTTGACCAGGTATGAAACGATTATCAATTCCTGTTAAGTATCTAGGTCTTCACCTTTGCCTCAAGCATCACTGCCATTGTTGTTGCAGAGTACAACAATACATTTCCCCGCAATTATCTTGCTTTCCAGTCGATTTAGCAAGCTTTGTTAGTTGTGAGATTGAAAATTCCATGTGTGATTTAGTTATTTTCGTTATGTTAAGTTAATGAAATTTGAAATGTCAAGAGAGTGCATTTGTTGTTTTGTAACTAACATTCTTCTCTTCAGCCTCTTGTTGCTTGTTCTTCTCGTCTGCTTTCTTGTTTTCCTTTTCTTGTGTCATTCGTCTTGTAGATTTTCCGTTATTAAAATCCCATTGAAAGATGTTGTTGATGTAGACCCATCTCTACTCAGTATTGTTCATGAATTCATTCTTTCCGATAGCAATTGCTTTACATCCTCTTTTGTACAACCCTACCAAATCCTCTTCGATCGTTCTCTCCATTTCTTTTTAACGATCAGTTTTTTCATCTTACTATCTGTTTTCTCATTGCATTCTATAGCTGTTCGAACCTTTCCTCTTGCGTTAGGCCTGCCTTTATGCCTCACGCAACTCCCCTAATGACATCGCTTCGTGTTAGCCTTTGCAACAGAGTATCATAGACGTTATTTCCACTACTGTTTGTTTTAACTAATTTCTGTATCCCGTACTAGTATTCTCAATTTGATGTATGCAATATTATTTGTTTCAGTTGCTTGAAGTATTCGACATTATTCTTTTCAGATTCAAGAGAAAAAAGACCTAAGGGAAAAAGAGCTTAATAAGAAAAGAGAAGATATCGAGAGGGGAAAATCTGTTGGAAAAGTAAAGTTTATTTTTTGATGCCATTTTTACCAAATAATATGGAGCACATGAAATCATACCAAAATTTATTCTTACTTACTAGTAAGGCTACCACTTTTGCCTATCCATTTGTAATTTTTGGTTGTCAGCAGAAGCTATTACGGTGATGGCTTGTTGGCGATTCTGGGAAACGTGATAACCACCTAATAAATTTCTTTGCCACACCTTACTTAGAGCCTATTTTAGAGTGGTCTTGGCCACACTTTGTGTTCTTGGAGATCTTGAGTGTGGCCTTTGAAATATAATAGTGTGTCAACTTTCTCACTTTCAGATGCTTCCTATTTCACAGTTGTCTTTCTGTGTCTTGGTCTGCATGTGCTCTATAAAAATTTCGAGAACAGCATAACATGCTCTTCATTGTGGCGTCAAACAACGAAAGGTCCCACGTGAATTTTTGGATTGTTTGAAGGGCGTAGTTTCCAATAATGGCTCAATTAGGGTGTGGTCAATCTGTATCATACGGTAGTGTGGTCTTGTAAAGTTTCCTTAAAAAAGAACCTGTTTAATAGACAACTCAGAAATCTCTTGACTATTTCTGTTTCAGGTCAGTGGTCGTGAGTTGTTTTTGTTCAAGCCAGAATTGGCTGAAGATGATGATGAAGAAGCCACTGATGACCCAAATCTGTACAAAAGAGAAAACGTATGTTTAACTTATTTGCAAGCTGTATTATTCTGGAGCACGCTACTCTTAAGTGCCTAATTGCCACCCCCCTCGCTAATTGATTTTTGAAAATTTTTCCCACCCCCGCTCTTATTAGGACCCCCCACTTATTAGTTTTTGCGCAAAAATTTTTCAAACCGTGTTCCAAATAGATGTTTTAAGCAAATCTTCTTGTCTTTTAGCAATACTTTTATGCTGCTTACGTTCTCACGACCATAGATACCCAATTTTTGAACATAGAATTCTTCATAGCAGTACTATCCTA
>WIPJ01067708.1:232512-250288 GCA_018155075.1 Cassiopea andromeda
CACCACGATTAGGCACTTAAGAGTAGATCCTAATGCGTTTTCCTCCACTCGTATCAATGCCTGAATTTATCTTCTTGTGCAAGCACCCAGCTTTTCAAGTCATTTATTTGCGTGGTGAAGAAGTTCTACTCTTCTAGGAAGAAGAAGAAGATACTCCTGTCACTGAAATTAGCCTTGAAGCGTTATCTTTGTCAGCTCGAGAAGTAGATGGTACTGGAACTAATGCGAATTCCAGGCAAACTAAGGAGAGCGTCAAAAATCCTTCGGCTAATGGCGAACAGGTAATACTCTGTCATTTTTTTAGCAATCTCGTCTTTTAATGCTTAATTGATCCATACTTTCCTGACATAAATTATAAAGTTTTACTTATGCATGTGAGAATCACGCAGCTAAGAACCTCAACACTGTACGAATCCGGTATAAATGTTAAATGTTTGACACTGCTGTGTACTTAAAATTTTGAACTTCACCTGACAAGATAACTTTGTTTTTCAGGCACAAGCGACGGCACCAGCTGATATTAACGGTGCAGATGAAGCATGTGCAACAAGTGACATTGTAAATGATAGCGATCAAATTCTTTTAGACGGTGTGCCGGTCGAAGAAAGTTTGTTCGATGAGGATGACTTAGAACTTGACGATTTAGATATTAATGATTGAATCCACTAAATTCTATGCTAGCTCTATACGAATGACTTTCTTTAAAAGTTAGATTCTCCGTTTTTTCTTTGATATTTTCGCGTGTATTGTTCCTTGCCATTTGGAAACAGGAAGCTTGGAGTTTTGGAGAGTACATTGGGCAGTATTGTATCAATAATCCAGACCTTTTCGTTTTACCCGAGCTATCGCCCTAGCAAACAGCCTTACAGACCTATTTACATAGGCGATTGACTGCCCTTACAAAAACCTGATTTAACCCCCAATAATTATGACTCAATTTGTTGCCAGGCCTATAGATTGTATGTTCTTGACGCTTCTAGGTGATGCCTACGAAGCAAAAACCTTTATCGCCCAATCGCACCACTGGCCTAATTTCTGTGGATGATGCACATCCCTCGTGACACTTTTTTAACGAAAAGCTCTGCAATAATCAGAAATGTTGCGAATTTGACAATAGAATAAACAATTACTTAATTAGTTTAGTTCACAGTAACATGTTGTTTATTTTCACAGCAGCCTTTATTGTGTTTTGAGTGTTTTTGGATTGCTAGGAAGCTTCCTGCATTTTACATGGTTGCCACAGAACCTGGAAAGCATGGAAAATGGCATTTTTTGAACATTTAGGGAACATCTGGAAAAGTCAGGGGAAATGTTGAAGAAGCATCCAAGTCTGGGAAAAGTCAAGGAATAATTTTATGTTAGTGCTGGTCTTAATGGTGTGGATACCAGAATGGATAACAGTGAAGAGGCCGGTAGCAAGATGCACGTTTTTTTATAAGAAAAAAGTTTATAAGAATATGAGGCTCAAATGGCCAAAATCTTAAGAAAATTACGAAGCTCAAATTTCCAAAATTTCCAAAAATCGATACTTAATTATTACATTCAAACTATTAAAGATGGAATTCACATTCGAGTATACAAGATTAACAACGAAAGTGTAGTTCATTTTTGCCAGTTGATTTCACTCAAACGTTAAGAACAATTTAAGAAAATCTTAGACTCAATTTCAGGAAAAGTTAAGAAAATTGAGGCTCATGCAAAAACTTGGTTTTCTTATTAAAAACAGTGTATAAGTTTCTTGCTTCGTACCACTGCTGTTTGTCATTGGCCATGTCTTCAATTGCATGTTATGGTATTGAAATGCTGTTAATCCTTGAATAAGCCCCCAGGGTTTATTTATTTTCTGGTTTTTGCATGGGGGCTTATTCAATGGGGGCTTTAAAAGTCTTTCTGGTAGTTGGTTATATTCCAATTGAAATTGTTCTACCAATAAGCTACTTTTTGATGCTACAAATACAAACAATATGGTGTTTTCTAACTGACATGCAATTTTTCATTGGCTAATGGCTGCTTTCTCTTTCATAACTCTATGCAGTATTTTTAATAAGTCCCCCAAAATTAAGTCCCCACGTGCTTGAGTGGGGACTTATTACAAATTTTTAGTTCTAGGGTGAGGCATTATTTGAGACATTATTTGAGGGGGCAAGTTCAAGGACTTACAGTAGTAAGATAGACATGTCCTTGAAGCGGTATAGGTGTGACCCCAAATGGGTGGGGTCATTAAAGGGCAAGGCCTACCACAGTTCTCTGTCCCTGTGGGTTGTGGAAAAATTGGGGAATTTTGTTTCTCATTTTCTGTGCCAACCATGTTTTAGTGTAAGCTTATACACTTTCAACATTTCATTAAGTATCACTCACATTCTCCAGGGCAAATGAGAAAGACAAGGCCCTCTGCAAGTGAATTGAACAAATTTTCGCAAAAAGCAGAAAATTTTCAGGGTCCAGAAATTAACTTTGGGAAATTACTGCTGGCTTACTGTATGAGGCCCCCAGACTTGGAATTATTGGATATTACAAGGCCCCTTGGAAGTTGAGGCTCTTAGGCAAGGTGCCCCCTGCCTCTCCCTCTTGGTGGTCCTGCTTTTAGGTAGTAGAATACAGAAACAAAGACATTTGAAAATGATTGTCCATGCTGTGTATATGCATAAAAGCATATTTCACTTAGTATTAAATGAATAAATATGTCATTTGAATGAGTCATTTAGAGTTTGGATGCTTCATTAATTGCAGCCTTGGCCCTGTAAAGAATGGAATGAGTATCCTCATACTCAGAACCAAAGGAATCTTTGCACCTTGCTATCCATTCCTCTACTTTTTGAGATAAATCAACAAACTTTGGCGGGAGAAGCTCAAACTGGCTAAATTCACAAACAGCTAGCAAATCTGCAATTGTGATTTCATGACTGGAAATAAATGGAGTATCTTTCAAAAAGTAGTTGTTATAGACTTTCATGCATCCTGCCAACTGTGCCTGACCTCTTTCAATTTGCTTCTCATCAGCAGGCATACCAAGAAGTTTTGGTAGAATCAGCTAGGTGTAAAAATTTAAACAATCAGTCTCATTACAAAATGCACATCACAAGAATAGCCATAATAAGGAGAAAATGTTCAAATTACTAACAGAGGAGACAGGCCCGTAGCCATTGGGTGGCAACAGAGATGCCAGAGCATGGCCCTTAAAGAGTAGGGACAAGGGTGGCAAAAGTGCTATTTTTATGCTTCCTGCTGATATATAATTTTTTCACATTTTCTGACATTTGTTCTCCAGGCTCAACCTCCTTCTATCCTCAGGCATCACCAGCCACCACAAAATATGCAACAATTATTGGAAGTATATGTTGGTGAAAAGTAGCCAGTAAGTGAAGTTGTGACATAGTTACATCATAATCAGTGAAAGTGTCATTTTCCAAACTTCTACCCCCCCTGCCCTACTGCTGCCCCAGTGTCCCCGGTGACAAAAGCCACCCTAGGGCAACAAAATCCCAGCTTTTTGCCACCCCTGGGAATTTTTCTGCAAGGTTTTATTGTTGCTTTACTTTGCAGCTAAGGAGAGATCTGAAATTTTGGTTGAGCTCAACCTTGGTCTTTGTGATGTGCTAGAAATGTCAATCTTTTCCAGCACACACACACTATCCATTTGATTCTCATAACATAAAGTATATAACATGCTCTCAGATTTTGTACCATGTGATTCCTCCAGGACAATTTTGCCACCCCTCGAACCAAGCCCATAGCCAGGCCTGTGTTTCCAGGGTGGTAAAATTTCTTCGAGGAATCACGTGGTACAAAATCTGAGAGCATTTCTTCATAAGTCATGTTTTCATAATCGAGTGGATAATGTGTGTGTAAGAAAAGGTGGAATTTTCTAGTGTGCCACAAAGACCAAGGTTGTGCTCAACCAAAACTTCTGGAGATCTCTCCTTAGCTACAAGGGTAAAGCAACAATAAACATTGGAAAAAATTTCCCAGGGGTGGCAAAAAGCTGACATCCAGTTGTCCAGGGGTGGCATTTGCCAGAAACACAGGCCTGGCTATGGGCGTGAGAGGAGAAGTACTAGGAGGGAACTTACCTTCCCAAAAGTGATATCAGTTGCTCCTAATCTTGTATTTGTATGATGCCATGAAAGATATTCATCAACTTTAGACCGTTTCTGGATATCAGTTGGATACCAATGATCAGGTAGGTTATATTTGTTGCAGATGTACCTCAAGATGGCAGTGCTTCAGAAAATAAAAAAATAAGAAGAGCAAACAAGAAAAACTAACAATTCTGACCGAGTGAAAATGTAATATATCACAAGAAATGAGAACTGAAGTCTAAGAAAATCTCAGAATATGAATTATCTAGTGATGCCTTGATAGCATTAGAGATTACATCCTCAAATAAGAATACAATAATTAGAAGTGATTTGGGGTGCATATCAGTTTTCCCATGAATACCTGTAGCACAGGGGCAGTAGGACTGATTTCCCTCAGCCAATAGGTGCAAGATTTGACCCTTTATATGAAGTAATAGAGTTCAGTTAGTGTGCTGTCACAAAATGCTATTCTTTGAATATTTAGATTTGGCTTTAAATTCTGAAAAAGCACTTTGAAATAGCTACTACTGACTAGGGCTGTCCAAGATAGACTGATTAATCAATATTCAGTTATCCGATTTAGTATTCAGTCAGCGGATTCTCTGACCAATTATTCAGAAGGAGTCAAATTAGTCAGCTATTTGGGAGGGTCAAATTCTATGATTATCCTGGCATAGTCAAATTCTTCAATTATCTGATTAGTTGACTTCTTTGATTCTTCGGGTGTAGTCATATATACCAATTATCTGGTTAGCATAAAAAATCTGATTCTCTGGTTAAAATGCAAACAATCTAGCTGTTACTATGTCAATAATCAATCAAATGGCTCTTTATGATGCTACTTCACAGTGACTAAACAGACAGTTTTCTTGCATTGATTTTACAAGGAGTTTGTTCATAAGAAACTTTGTAATAGAAATGCTGTATGTCTGACCACGCCTATGGTGGAATCAACCTACATTATGACCACAACTATATTACTGACTAATCAATTATTGAACAAATATCAGATCCAATAACCAAATAGTGAAAAAGGTATGGTTAGCCCTACTACTGACAAATTCCAGCTTGATCTCAAAATTAATGGCTGAGATATAGGAAATTGAATGCTGACATAGTTCCTATCAATTCACTGTATTTTGAGTCTGACTTTAAATATTTGGAACCAGAAGAAAAATACAGTGGTTTATATGGCAAGCCTTTTGTCTTCAAATGGCTGTATTTTAGCCTATTTTGACAACATGCACCAAAAATTGTCAACATATGCCTATGTTAAGGTGCTCTTTTGCACCATGTGGTCAAAATAGCTTTCACTCCATGTGATCAAAATATCTAAAAGTAGACTTTAATGATGTCATCACTAGCGAACTCTATTCATTATCAGTACAAAAATTTATAAGCAATACAACAGGAAAATCATATCATTGCTAGTCTGTTACTAAATTTTGCCCCCTTGGGTTTTTCCAGTGCATGAGTCCCTCTGCTAGCAATTTGGTGGAAGCCTGGAATGACAACTATAGCCCTATAGTGCAAATGAAAGGAAGCACATTTGAGAGTTTCTAATGGGAAATCAATCAATGGCTAGATAAAAGAAAGGAAGGGATAGAGGTATGACACAATAACCAAGAGAACAGGAATCACAAGAACATTGTATAACAAAAAAGAACATAAATACCATTCAAACAACTTAAAGTCCCCATCCTGAATTGCAGGAACTTTCCTAACTGGAGTTACTTCTGCAAATTCTTTATTTGAAAGGTGCATTCCTTAAGGAGAAATTAACTAAATGAAGTCAACCAACACCAAATTAATTCAGGTAAAACAAGAAATTAGATAAATGTGTATATTAATATAGATGAAATGATTTCCAATGCTTCAAAAAAGTGGATTCCTGAAGAACTTCTTTTTTAGACCTTAAATTTTTCAGACAAATTATGTGTCTGGTTTTTCATGCAGCATCCCTCCATGAAAGCTAGCTTAAGTTTGCATTATGCATAAAAAATAATATACCACAAAGGCCAATGAAAGGACACCAGAAATTTCTACCTAGGAAGACTTTCTGGAAAGCTTAACTTTATGTAAATTTGCAAGTCATTTCAACTGTAAACAAAAACAGATTCCACATTTCATAATACTGGATTGAATTACAGGCTCAGAAATAATACATGGGTTTCTGAAAAAAGGAAGTTCTGGGTGGAATATTTTCAAAACACAAATAAGCGGGGGAGACATTTGTTTGCATTGCAGGAGTATGTACTTGCAGCAAATCCCTGACTGAATATCAGTGACACCACTTGACCTCCTTTTCTGGGGGGGGGCGCATAGCAATAATGTACAAATATGTCACACCTGCAAAACAATTCAACAATCCATGACTTTTCTAGTATCACACCCTGTAAACACACTGTAATGCCCCCTTTCATGGAAGATGAAATGGGGCACCATCACATGCAAAACAGAGGAACCATGATACCTGAAAAGGGCCACTTTTTATGCAAATCTGTGAAATGTTGTAAATTAGAAAAAACTCAAGTTCTAGTAATAAAATCTGTTCTGAAGTGCAATTATTCATGGGCCAGCAAACTACCATGTGTTTATGGAGCCCTAGGGTAAAAGTGGGCCCTAACTGCAATTTGGTTGTCACATTCATTTCAAAATCTTGCAAGAGATTCCTCACCCAAACCCTAATATTTTCGCATTGAATTTGGACAAATTAGAAAATTGATCTTGGCTAGATGTGGGGGGGGGGGCAAGTTCCTCCGTGGTTCTGCCACTAGCAGATCCCAATTAAGAAATTCTCTCCTAGGAAATCTCCCACGCTCAAGTCTCCTTCCCTAAAATTCCTCCCAGAAAATTTCCACCAGATGATTCTTTCCCTAATTTTTGGGACGGACAATTCAAGGTAGGAGATGTCCTAGGATGGGAATTTTTCAAGAGGGAATTGTCCGGTGGGGAGTTTTCTGGGTGGGAACTTTCTGGGAGGGAATTTTCCTAGCACCGCAAAAACATTAAGCAGTGGATAAAGAAAACACGGCTTTGATTGCCAGTGACGGTACGAATTGCTATCATAATAGTTGTAAGATAAGACGAGCAAGTCACCTTTTGCGATATCAATAATCTTCGTTGTGAATGGGACTCTGTTGGCTTTCAATAACAGCACGACCGAGCGAGATGGCTGAGACATCATGTCGACAAAAACTTTGAGGGATGCCATGCTTCTACCTTAGCTATATTCTCAATCCTCTTGTTTACTCCACGTTGCTACGACTGCAATCAACAAGACAAACATGAAATTGACGTTCCCAATTTTCTTTGAAGTCTCAGGCCAACGAACCCTGGCTGTATGGTCGGGGGTACGTACCCTAAGGAGTATATACGTGGGGAAAAGCCACGCCCACTGCAGTATTCAGGCAAAGTCCATTGCAATTATCGGTTCGCGTTTCTGACAATTCGGTGGCACCGAAAAAAAGAGGTTTGAAGCTCTTTTTGGACACTTTTTATAACAAAATTTCTGTTTACCCGAGTTTCGATTGTGCTAACTTTCATTGAAATATACTGGCTAGCGCGCGTTTAGTTATACTTTTCAGTGGTTAGCTTACAACATGAAAGAGAGACTGCGTCTTGTAACGAGGATAGCTGCAAACATTTGAAAGCATTGTTTAGAGTTGGCCAATAAAAGCCCAAAACATAACTACCAAATGTCAAATGTGAAGACCGATATTTGCAGCTGTATTGGCTGGAGCGATCGTTATTGTACGTGCGGCAAGTTAATGTTTCTCTGGAGTAGTTGAGGGAAGCTGCTTGTTAGCAAATCAAAATGCCCGTGCCAACAGACATCTCATCCAAAGGTTTGTATACAGGAGGTTCTCTTGCTTCTTCATCCAAAGCGCTAAAGCTAAAATAGATATGACATTGGCTTAGGCCATACCTTTTGTATACTTTCCTGTGTAAGTAGTAATGCTAGAGATAGCTCACGAAAGATTACAATATTTTACTTTTGACTTATTATGCTTTATGAGACTTCTTACTGCAGATATATAAATCTAGGTAGTGATGTAGGGTAGGTTTGCATAGCTCCTACAAGCTCAGCTGCAGCTAGTTGTCAATGATTCAGAAGTATGAGTACAACGCCTTTCTCGTTGGGGTTCAAGGGTTGTCGTATGAATCAGAATGGTCTGCAATAGTCTGATTTAGGGTATTCATGCAAGTTGACTTTATTTAACTGCCTTATTTTTGTTGATATTAAAAAATACTTCTTTTTGAGGTAGTGTAATATAAGTTAATGATCATCCAACGGCTTCCCAATCGGAAATACTTTCATGTTTGGTAGCACTTCGATTAAAACGTAATTACTCTCTTGAAGACAAACGAAAGTTTTGGAAACGTTTCAGTTAATTCTGAATAAGTCCGATTAGCTCTTCTGTCAGAACTTTTCAAAATAGAATGCAATATTTTATTCCTATTAACATTGGAAATGTTGGAGAATCTAATCCCTTTTTGCATGTTAGCTAATCGCAATAATGCTACAGTTTATTGGTTAATTTGTGGGAGGGGGGTTGTAGAGTTTTACATGGCATTTATAGATAAAAAGAGAGTATATATTTTGCATTTTAGTACATTTTTTCCAATATTTTAGATGCTCTGAAGATTGTTGCAAATTCATTGGGTGATAGGAATAATGTGGATTTATTTGAAAGTGACCTTGATGTTGAGTTCTTAGGAGGGATTCTTGCAGATGTTACTCTACACACCTTGGCTGAGGTATGCTTGAAATACACTACCTTGTTGTTTCAAGTTTCAGAGCACAAACCGTACTTATGGAGCATATGCAATATGCATTTATTGTTGCTATGTGAATCAGTTTTAGTTTCATAAGTATTTTAAAGTCCCTCTACATACAATTTATCAATTACAATACTACATTACTACATACTCTATAATGACCACAAAATAAAGTTACGAGATACTAACATATAATGAATTGTCTGAAAGGGAATTTCTTTCTAAAGGAGGAACTCTCTCAGTTGCTAGAGTAGGTGAGGAGAGAGCACCCCCTGTTTCAAGATTGAGTATGAGTTACTCGATATAGATATTCTATTTAAGCTTTGGCCAAAGCAATGGGTTTCTTGTTAATCAATCTTGTTAACCAAAGCAATGGGTTGTTAATCTTTTGTATCAATGAAATTAAAATCAGGTAAGGTATTTACTTTCAAGGAAAAAGGCTAAATCAGGGAAATTCTAGGAAGTTGTAGAGTTACTATTGTTTCATTTCAGAGTGGTGAATTTCTTTTGCTCCATTATACATTCAGCTGAGTGCAATAGTAACCAAGTTTCCCCCTTGTTTATGGCATTTTTCCCTGTGCAGTCATATAGAAGTGCTGTTTTATGGAGCCAACAGTTTGAACTGCAATAAATGGAGTCCAGGCTCTCCCAGACCCCACATCTGTTGAAAGAAATGATAAGAATATAAAGGAAAATCAGGGGGGAATGAGTAGCATTTCATAAAAAATGTCTGGGAACATCAGGGAATTTTGTCTTGAAATAGTAATGCCAATTGTGTAGTATGATCTCAGTTGCTATGAAGGAGTAGGAACGGTTAGAACAGGTTAATGTTTGCTGTTGAGATGGCATCTTCAAAGATTTGATTTTTTCTTTGAATAGCTCCCTTTGTCTATAGGCAATATAGTGTTCTTCTAGGTTTTCAAAAACTACAGAGCTTTGTCATAATTCCCTCATCATTTGCTATTGGCAAATGTGAATTTGGCAAACAAAGAAGCATCAAATGCTGTTCACGTTCTAGGATGCAAAGCTTTTGGCTGATTAGTCTCATTGTGTTTACTAGTGGATATGATGCGCAGACAAAAGATTTTTTTTATTTCCAATGAGCAGGTTATCAGAATGCTTTTTATCAATTTGAGTAGCAGGTATCTTCCACAAGCCCACTTTTATAAGATGTAATTTTGCCTTTGTTCATTCGATTTCCTAGCAATGACTTTTTAATATGTTTTTCTTGTTATTTTTGGGACTTGGTTTGTATCTTTTGTTAAAGATGGTTGATACATCTGCAAAGCACAGTGCAATAATTTCAATTTATGTTGCAAGCATCAAACAAAATAGGTTATGAGATTTACTTTGTAAGGACATTAGTTTGGATTGCTGAATTAGTAGCCCTAAATATATACAGATACTATATGTAATAATTAACAAAGTGTTTATTAAATGTAGGCCCATGATATGCTTCAATACCCTAGAGAGGATGAAAAAGAGAGTAACAACATTGAGCTCTGCAAAGAGGTATGTATTTTTAGCATCTTTCCAAGTTTTCTATTGTGAGGACTTCGTGACTCTATGTTTTTCCTCACTGTGAGTGTTCACAAGAAAATGTATAGTCTTTGTTTTAATGTATTTTTTTACTTGTAAAATAAGGTTTTCTATGTTTTTATTCTCATCAGCATAAATACACCAAGCTATCTTTCTATTTTTTACCTGTTTAAGTTTTCCATTTTCTTTTCAAATCAAGACTGCAGGGGAAAGATGATCTAAGTCACATTTGAAACAATTGGAGAAAAAATAAAAAATAAATTTCACACAGTACTAATTCATCTGCAAAAAAGAAATATGAGTTAATTATTCAAACCTTCACACAGTACTAAGCTTTAGGCAAAATGTTAGCATGTCTGTATTAACTAGTAAAGTATTAATATGTTCTGAATATTATGCATTAAAGTATTTCTCAAATTTGTGCTGCTATGACAACTATAGACTGTTTATTTGCACACCTGGCAAAAGCTCAAGCCTTCAACAGGTTCTGTATTTCTTTCCCTGTTGCATATGCACTAGATGTTTGTTTTTCGTAGCATAGGTAGGAAGCAAAAAGTTTCTTATTGAGTTTGAAAGGTAGATAGATTAAAAGTTAAGCTCCTTGGAGAGATCGATTTAGAAGTCATGCATATAATGTTTAAATATTAAAGTTTTCAATCCTTTAGGTAGGGCATTGAGGATTTTATTGTTTGATTGTACTTGTTTTTGAATACTTCTAAATTCATTAAATAATGATGTTAAGGTGCTTGCTTGTCATAATTCAGTTTTATCAAAGTATTTGGCCACAAATGAAAGTCTTTTTGCTTTCCCACACTTGGTCACTTCTAGTAGCTTCAGCATATATTGTACATGCAGTAAGGCTTTAGATCTTGTTCTCCTATCTAATTTGCTCCATCATTGCTTAGTTTTTTGCCTCTAGATTTTAGGAAAATGTGACCCTCTTGCAAGCAGTGATTCAAGAGTGAATGAACTTTTTAAGATTTTGGAAGGACCTCATTTTAGAGTAAGCATTTTTCTTCATCTTCTTACAACATTTGTGCTGGTTTCTTGTTTGAGTTTCTTTCTGAAAAGGTAGTTTACTGTTTTAGAAGTTCTATGAATATACTTCCATGTGCAAATATAAATTAGAATGTGTTTATTCTTTTGTTCTCTCAGAGTTTAATAGAAGCTCATGATGATGTTCTGCTAAAAACTTACAAGTCACCAGCATTGCCTGTCCTTGCAACTTCAGCTACTGAACAAGCAGGTGCTTCTAATGATGTCATTATGAGGGTTATTGGTCTTTGTAAGACATCCAGTGAGCCTTTGGTAAGTAATTTCTCTGTACCTATGATGCTCACCTTATTATTTACAGGCAAGGTATTGATATTCTGATCGGGTGCATATGTGTTTGTTCCTAGGTATTCTTGGTTTTACATGCCTGCTGAATTGTCTGTCTGTTTTCCTATTTCAGTATTGGAATTTAAGAGATGAACTGATGTATGAGTGCCCTTGTGGCTCAGTTAGTCTTGAATGAAATTAATGCTGTTTTTTAAAGTTTTGGAATTTTCTAACTTCCACAGTAACCAGGCCTTGAAATGAGCAATTGCTAAGTACTGGATTGAGCAATCTGCTAAATTCATTAAGGCGCTTGATCAAACTCCTACACTGTTTTTGCGGTGGTGTTCTTGTTGGAGTGTGAGCATGTACTCCCCTAGAAAACCATTTTTTAAAAGCCCGTAAAGTGATACTTTACCATATTCCTGGTGATCAAATGGAAAAATTAATGAATTGCTCATACTTTTTTAGCAAAAGTAAATTTGTGAAGCGGTGCATTTGCTTTAGTACCACAACTTGAAATTTGTTCTATGAATTTCATCCATGATGTGACTCCATACAAACAGCCCTTAGATTTCAAGAGAGAGGGAAAGAACATTTAATGTTTGTTTTAATAGATGTTAAAGGAAGATTCAGGCATCACCTTTCTCCAATTTGCTTATCTTTTATATAAACAATTGATCAACTCTAGGAGCTTGAGTAATTTAGCCAGTAGGATTTGCAAGGTGAGTGCGGAAGTGCTCTTGCACTCAATTGAACGCCTCTCATGTCAAGACCTGATAACAAAAGGTAATATTAACACTACACATGAAATTATTACATTTAGAAGAGGAAGATTGTCTTTTGTTGCCATAGAAGCTATAATCTAGGGTCCAAAGCAGACCTTGATGGTCCTCAGTCCACCTACTCAGTCCAAAGTCCACGGTCCACATTTATAGAAAATCCAGTCCATATTTTAAGAAATCTGGCACACTGTAAGTTACATTACCAAAATTGTGACCTTGTTGTGGATAAAGAGCCAGAAAAATCCACTATTGCTCAGAAATGGTTCAAAAATCTTCAAAGGGGACGAAGTGAGGAGCTTGACTACCTAGTCATGATGCCTTCCATATCCATTCTTTAAAGAATTATTAAAGAAAGCTATACTGAGCTAGGTTGAGGCTGAATGGGTTTTTTTCAAGACACAAGTTTATCCACACAAAGCTCAGCACCCAACCATCACCAGAGAATGTGAAGAAAATGCTTTTTATCCAATCCAGTATGCATTCAGGGACTTTTCCTTGCCACAGATTCTAGCTAAAACGTTTCTAGAACAAAGTGGCTCGCCATTTGAGCTGCTTAAACTTTGGTAGCCTTGGTGCAAATGCTAATAAAACTCGACAAATTTTAACTGATGAGTTTCTATAAAGGTTCATGCTCACCACAGATCTGGCTCAGAAAGGGTCTCGAGTACAGTCTGGATCCAATGCAATAATTTGAAGATAGGGACCACTCCGCTTCTCAGTTTTCTTGAGTTGGCCCAGATGAGTGGGAATTTTTGGAACTTGAACTATAGCAACCCAAAAAAGCTCTAATTTTTCAAATGAGGTTTTAATTGACTTTATTGTGGAAATTGAATGTTTTCATAAAAAGGGTTTTTAGAAACAGGTCACACATTTGGTCCGCAGTCCACTCCTCAAGGTCCAAAGTCTGCATATTTTGTGCGGATGAGTCCATTTTGGACCCTAGGCTGTAGTACCTAAAATAGGAAGCTGTGATGCCTGATATGGCACCAGATTGAGATTATGCTTATGTGGTTAATCCACACAAATATAATTAAAAAACTTTGTTGTGTTAAAATTATTGTTCAAAAGTAATGCAATGTAAAGTAATATTTCATGAAATTATGGTACATAAAATTGATTATTTTTGAGATTTTTTGAATTAATGTTGCATAATTTGGCATAATTTGCATAATCATTGTTGCATAATAGTTTGATTATTTTTTCAATTAATGTCGCATAAAATTGGTTTTTTAAATTGGAATTAAATTAATGAATTTTACAAATTCATGTTAATTTTTGAGGTGTTAATTTCTCAGCATAAAGTAGCACATATTCTAAAGAACAAGACCAGATAAGCAGGAAGTTGGCCCAATGCCTTCATATACCACCCTCTCAGCCAATGTTTTGATATTTGTCCCTTTATATATTATATAAAAATATAGGTATACAAATGATGAATATAGACATATAGATAGAAAATATATTTACTTATAAATTTGTGTTTATGTTTGTCTATATATACACAGCTACATTTTTGTCTTTTCATTATGTACTAGATCCTATTTACAATTACACTGTCATTTATATGTAACTTGCAAATGCACTTAATTTGCTACCATTTAGATGTTGTAGTTGATTTGGAAGAATAGATTTCTTCTTTGGAATATTTCAGGGTATCACATTAGCTGTTGATGGTGACATGAAAGTATATATTGCAAGGATTTTGAAAGGCAGCTTGATTGACAAACAAGGTATTATACAACCTGTATGCTATCTATATAAACCAGTTTGTCAATGCTGTAGCTAATGGATTTGTCAATACTGTCGCTAATGGATTTGTCAATGTCAGTGGAAATACCAGCATCTAATGAATATGTAATGGTAATATCTAATTGGGTGTGATGAAAAGAAAATATAAATGGACTATAATCCTTGCTGTGGCCCTTGTTCTTCAATTTATTATCAGGCTGAATTTTCCAAATCATGTACCAATGAACCAGTGTACTGTGAGAACCTGTCAGGTGTGCCCTAATAGTGAATCCATATGCATCTTAGTGGTTAAAGTAATTAATCACTGCAGATGATTTGGTACTAACAATTGTATATGCATCCATCCATTCATTCATTCATTCATTTGTTTATTCATTCATTTGTTCAGCCATTCGTTTCATTCTTACCATAGAATCTCTATAAAGCGCCAGGGGCTTGATTATGTTTTGGAGTCTGAGAGGAGATACTTAATAGAGAGGGAGCTTATTAGAGAGGGGAGCTTAATACTAATTCGTGGTAAACATTTTATTCAAATGGTCTTGTGCATTCCTTATGCATTGCTTCCATTGAAAAATCAATGCTACCAACTTCGAAAGTTTATTCACATTAGTCAACCATAATAGTAATAATGATAGTACTAAGTATTACAATAAGTATTAGTAATTTAATACTATAGTTTGACAGGGTAGTTCAATCAGCTAAAGTTAAGTTGCTATAAAAAGAAGCCCTGTTGGAAAATACAAATATAACTAGTCTAAATACTGTAAGCATATGAATAAATAAAGCAGATAAAATTTAATAACATAATATCCTCATTTTCATACTAGTTATCAGTGTCAGTTGATAATCCTTGAATATCTTCCAAATAAACTTGTCCTTGGATTCCTTCCAAAGGATTAATCTTCTATGGGTGTCTAAAACACACAATTAATTTTGTAAAGGGGCCTTCTTTTATACATATGATCTCATCTGGCCATATTCTCCATGATTGGAACTCATTCTATCATTTACTTCCATGAGAAAGGTGGCCTTATTTGCAATGTAACCATAGAAATGGTGGCATGGTAGACCTTTTATGGTCTTTCTTTGATACTGGCTTGCATGCAAATCCAAAATATTTTAGGTTCACAGTGGGATATGCATATTTGCAGAGATTGTCTTTGAATTGAGTAAATTTTGCACAAAAGATTCTCCCATTAGATTACATAGATTTGTTATTGTAAATATCTACAGTGCAATGCAATTCAACTCTCATTATTAATTCCATTTATTTGTGGCTTTCAGGTCTTTTACATGTAGGTGATATTATTATGCAAGTTAATGGTGAGGTAGTAAAAGGAGACCCAGATGAAGTGCTTTCAAAGTTGGTGAGTTAGTTTGTCAATCTTCTTGTAATACTTGTTAGACACACTAAATTCTCCATTTTGAGAATCTTGTGATGGTTAACCTGTCAGTGGGTTCCTTCTATGACAGCTACTTACAATAATTACAAAGTGCAACTTAAACAAGTTACGTAAAGTAAAGGCACAAAAGGAATCAACATTAACCAACCTCCTTGTAGTGGAAAGTTAAAATTTGAAGACTTTGGGATATACAGCTTTAAGTATCTGGAAATTTTGGATTATTGAGTGTGCTTTAACCATTGAATTGTTGTAGTTGCTTTGATGTGTTAGTCTTTCAAGTTAAAGAGCTTTTTGTTTTTGATATAATTAACAAATTTATAGAAATGTTTTGAAATATGTAATAATAACAGTTTGGCATTGACTTTGGCTCATCCTTTTTTCTCATTTTATGTATTACAACCTTATTTTACGTTGCATGCTGCTGTCAGTACTCACTGCTATGTTATGCTTGGTTCTTAAGTAATGTCACATCTTGCTCATAACTCACCCCATAGTATTACATGCAGAATAGTTTACTAGCAGTTGTAAGAGCTAACCTGATGTTGTTGCAGTTGTTGTTGGTGTCGTCATTTTTGTTGTTAATTGAATGAGTACAAACAAGTGAAATGGTATCCTTTACTATGAACATACAGCAGGAATCTCTTCTGTAGAAACCTATTTCATTTGCATGCTCTGTTATTTTCAAAATATTTTTAATTGCAACAAAGGGTGCTGAAGCCCCCAAAAATATTTGCTAGAGGCTGTGCTGTTTAGCTTCCCAAGCCCCCAAACTTCCCAGCTCTGCAATACTTTTAATAGTAATGTTTCACCTGTCTTTTACTGAAAAATGATTTATTCTTTATAATTATGCTTTTTTGCTCTTGCAGAAAAATGCAACTGGTAATATAACTTTACATGTTATACCAAGCTTTAGAGACTATCATGGATATTGCGAGGTACTGTCAAATTAATATTTCTTGGCTTTACATTCCTTTTATTGCGACAATGTCTGCCAAAAGTCTTGGAACACTTCCTGTGATTTATATTGTAGACGAACTACAAAATCCCCTCCTCTGTACAACAATGTTGTTTGAAGGTGATACGAATAGCACTAAAGGGAGAAATTATGTCTTTCCGAATAGGTAAAGTATTCGGCTATCGATTCAATATTGTATGAAAGGGGAAGGGGGCTCACAATTGTTATTTCTGCAGCGAAAATAGGACGGAGGTGGAAACGTCCTAACACTGTATGGGTGTTCCAAGGACTTTTGGCAGACATTGTAGTTTTCATGACCAGGGACGAAACTCCCCCCAATTTTGAAAATTACCATTTCACAGGGCAAAAACAGCAGTGCAATGTATTTCTGCAATTTCTGCAGGGCAACTTACTAGATCCAGGACCATTTGATCAACTACTGTTACTAGAGAAAAGGTCACAAAAGACAAAGTTTTCGCAGGACAAACCTCTGACACCCGCTCCCAAAAAATACCGAAGTTATGTTCCAGGTCATGGTCTCATTGTATGAGTACCAGGCTCCTAATGTGTTTCACTTAACACTAGCATGCTATGTGCGAAGCACAATAGTTGGTTATTGTGTTTCATTTGACCAATGAGAGTTGAAAATTCCACATAGCTTTTTATGATAAAGTTGCACTTGAAAGAATTGAAATTTCAATTGTAGTTTATTTTATTGGCAATTAGATACTTATTTATGGCTTAGTTAGTTTAGTTATTTCTTTTAAAGATAATCTCTTGTCATAGGCATGTTGCTTTCTGATGAGCTTATTGTTTTGTCAATTCCGACCTCTATTCATAATTGTATTTGCTCTCCTTGACATTTAATTAGTCATTCATTCAATTATTCGTCCATTCATGCACCTATCCTGAGGCCTCATTAAAAATAATTTGTGCCTGCGATTACCGATCTGAGAAAATTGTGCCTGCCTGCAGAAAAAATAGAATGTAATAGATGGTCCTATACAGATTTGATAGATCGATCGCCACACCGTCCTATGTTGAAGACCATCGTTATAGCCAATTCAGCACAAGACTCCTCATGATAGACCAGCAATACGCAGATGATACATCATGGGTCACCAATGATGAAGAAAGAAAAGATACACTAAAAGATGCAGTACCACC
>WIPJ01067708.1:261636-294184 GCA_018155075.1 Cassiopea andromeda
TATATATATATATATATATATATATATATATATATATATATATATATATATATATATATATATATAGCGTCAAAGTGACAAATGTTTTGTTTTGGGAGGAAGCTCATAATTAACTTTGATTCGATTAATAAAATATTTTAGTTTTGGTGAAGGTTGAGCCTGGCAATATTCTTAAATTATTCTTAAATTCTAGCAATTTTGAGCCTCAATATTCTTATAGACTTTATTCTTATAAAAAAAAGAGTGTACACTCCTTTAAATTTGTGAAAGTTTCCTGCTTACATTCTTCACAGCAATAAACAATGCATAAATTTATTGAAAGAACTTTTCAAAAGAAAGTTGAAGAAAATCGTAGAAGTAAACTCGTGATATGCGAAGAAATGTCTTGTTTTCCGTATTTTGGGCTTCTTCTGTATTCACGCATGCGCTGTAACTGTACCAATCGCCATGTTTGATTTCACCCTTGAAGTTTTATTTTTGTCCTTGAATAGTACTTGAAGACTCCTTGAATTTGCGTATCAAGATCGTATGCGTATCCTGTACGAACCCTGGCTATATGTCTGCCTCTGTGTTGAAATTCTTTCAACTGCCTCTATCAAACAATAGTATATAATTATCTTCCGCATCCATGCACCCCCCTTAATCCAACTATTTACGACACTGCTTGCATAAATTCCAACATTCGTAAATACACTTAAAGTTGTAGTTGTTGTTTACTTTTTTCAGTAGGCTGTTATACCCAGCTTTTTCAGCTAATTTAGGCCTACTATACATGCTGCATTCAGGCATGGGACACCTAGTTTAACGTCCCTTCCGATGGACGGCGGAGTGAGTTATTTTGGTCGCACATCTGAAAGGTCGCCCATCCACTTTCTGCCCGTGCACAGCCGTGCTTAACTTCAGTTAAGCTAATGTAACTGACTGGGCCGCTTGACCACTCACTCTTGCACTTGAATATTATTCGTATCCAATTTCTTACGACGGCATCTTTATTTTAGGATGAAGAGTTGCGCGAGACAATCGAGGAAAGTGAACAGCTGTACGATCTTTATTCCCATTATTTTGATTTAACGATCATCAATGAGGATTTTGATGACACGTACAACAAGGTAAAGGACTCTATCCAGACATTAAGCACTGACATTCAGTGGGTTCCTGTCAATTGGGTTTACTGAAGATACCAGATTCTGGCTTTCAGTACAACTTATCAGAATCTGCAAGACATAGATTTACTAGATGAGTAACGTAATTTTCCGTTATTGTTAGTTTTTGTCCTATGGAGGCTGAAGATTTCTATGTCATCGGCTTCAATTAGGTTACTAGGCAATTTGCTCAGTCTTGTTATCAGACTGAAAGAGTAGCCTACGATTCAAATCAAATGCAGGAAAAATGACCTTCATAGTATTGTGAACAGCAGTTTCCTAGGAAGAGACCAACCACCCTTAGCCATGAACTCCTCCATATGATCATTTTTATTAGCGGTTTGCAAGTTCTAAATTTAGTCCTGAAAATAAACAATAGAGACCCTACAACTACCAGTTCGAGAGAGTAGCAAGAGTATATAGTATGCGTGTTAATTAAAAGCGTTTCATCTTTTATCGTACTTTGATTTTATGTATTTTAAGCACAACTCCTCAAACCTGTTGTTGTTCACTTTTTCACGTTTTTCACCTTTTCATTCTTTTCGCCTTTTTCACCTCTCACCTTTTTCATTTTCCACTTTTGTCACCTTTATCCTTTTTCATCTCTAACCAATTTCATGTTTTCTTACTGGACCTTTATTTCATTTTCCATAAGTCAGCTGGATAGTTACTACCAGTGTAGTAACTCCGCCATTTTGGAATACTAACACCTTCCTTGAAAAAATTTATTTTCAGCCTCATTTTCGTTGTCCGTACTATGAAACGTTCTGTTTTCTCTACATTTTTAAGCCTGAGCTTTTTTCTACCTCATATAGTATCATCGCTCCTCATATACATTTCCTCTTCCTCTGCTTGTTTTATCACGTCATCTGCTTTGTCTTGCAGTGCTAATTTCTGAACTCTTTTCATCATATACTGATGTGTGTTTTAATTTTCTTTAGTTTTATAATCTGTATTCGCAGTATTCTATTGATTTTACGTTTTATTTGCATCTAGTTTTGTAATCTGTGTTTGCACGTGTGTCTATGCACATGAGGTATTGAGAGAGGGGGTGGTGACGCGGGAAAGTGAAGGAGGAGAATTACTGCGTAGTATTGACGCCATGTAAATGTAGAAAACGATTATCCCCCCCTCTATTGTTCCCTTTGTCGTTTTCTCATATAGCACATTGCCAGTCATTAATTTAACCTTTTCAATTTAGTTATTATGATTGCACTTCATCCATTTTGCTTTTGTAGATAATGTTTGTTAAAATATATTCACATTATTTGCTTCTCCTACCATCTTTCGCTAATTTAACTCTACATTAATGTCTTATACGATTATATGTATCATATCTATGAGCTAGAAATATTTCATCATTGAAACTGATCTGTACTCTGCAAGCCCTTAGGCAAAGGGGACAGGGTGATCTGGTGCCTCCTTGTAATTTACTGGGGTGGCATACAAAGGTTGTTTTATGCATATTAAAGTGGACTTCTGCTCCAAAGCGCCTTGAATCACATAGGGAAGGCCCGTTAAATAGTTGGTTAAGGAAGCAGACTGTCCTCTTGAAATTCAATGCAAAACCACAACTGCAGTACATTAAACATTGCTTACATGTGTAGTATGCTATTTCCCTGCGTTTACTATGCTAGCTTACTATGATGGCTATGTGAAGCTGATCAAGTTCTTTAAATTGTTGATTTTCTTATCTTGAAATCATTCTGTTTGAGGATCATGGAGAAGAGATTTTATTTTGAAGTGTATCGACGATAGATCTACCTGGATTGTGAAGTCCAGAAAAAAAGACACATAGATAAATATTTACAAAACTTGATATCATATATAACTATTTACAAATATGACAATAAAATAGTCTCCAAGCTACTAGAGTCATTAGTTCCCAGACCTCAGTATTTGACATGGATAGAGGGCGAAAAGAAGGGTATAAGACAGTGGGTGGTCTTAACTATGTTGAATGTGCTGAACCCCACAAGTTCCATGCATGCTTACATCAAACCGCTTGTAGCTATAAAAGCAAAATGCATTTATTTTTGAGTCCTGGAGGGGCACTTGATAGAGAAGGGGACTTGTTGCTAATGCAAGGTAAAAGTTTCATTCAAATGTTCTTTTGCAGTACCTCTGAATTGCCTCCTTTAAAAATTCGGTGCTAGCAACTTGAAAGCTTATTTACATTAGTTAACAATGATGTGCACATCTTCATGGTAATCATCAAGCCCTTAGTCATCATTGAAAATCTCCCTAGTTAGCTTTTTCCTCATGGGTTCACTAGAAAGGGTCGGCATTCTGCAGGGTCCCAGGCAGGCCAGTCGACAGCCAGCTCGGGCCTGGGGCTATAAACAGCACGGGCCCCTGTGTAGGAGTAGCAGCACAAGGGCAAGAGGGGGCTAAAACAAATGCAAATCAATTCAGAACTCATATAAAACATGAACGTCCAAGAAACGGTTTTTTGAATATTATTTTGCAATAGCAAAATTTTCACGGGCTCCGGAATTTTAGTCTTATTTGCAATTTTTGCTTACACGGACCTATTAGAGAGGGGTCTTAATAGAGCTTTTGTGGTAGATGAAGCTTCTCCTCACACTTATCACTGGCACATTCATCCTGTACAGACTTTTCGCCAAGGCTAACTAAACAAAGAAAAAGCTCGAATATTCTTTTTACCTAAACTTTGCAGTGTTACAAAACTTCATCGATTACGTCATATCTTGAAAGCAGGCCTTTGACTTGCCAGCCAATCAAATCGTATATCATCATCGCTCATAGCAAATAAAATTTGAGTCCGTTGCATTGTGGGATAACCTAGAAGAAGACAGATTTGACCAGAAGTTTGCGAGGAAGGCGTCTGTTGCAGAAAGACCACTATGGATGCTATATTTGGAGAACGACCTATTTCTTTTCGGGCATTGAAAGATTTCTCACAACTGTAAGCTGTTTTTTTTCGCTCTTAGTAGTTTTTGTAACTGTAGTTGTTGAAACGCTAGAGCAGTGAACTATGGCTAGGCCGTGACACAGGACGAAGTCAATGTTTGTTATTGATACTTTGGAGCACGGTTTCTTAAGCTAGGGTAACGTTATTGAAGTTATCCGCTGATGCATGTTCTATGACTGGAAATAAAAATTAAGAGTTATGTATTTCTGAAGGGAAATGGGAGATCTACGATTAATTAGAAAACAATTATTTAGTAAGTGTGTTACAATGCATGCTATAGCACTATACTTCAATAGGATTCTGTCGACTTGGAATGAGGTAAAGTATTTGTAAGTGGAATATTCATGATGTTTGCGATAATGAGGGAATCGATTTCATATCAGTCATGCGTTAAATGGAAAGTAATTGTTGTTGTTTGCCCATGAATGCAACGTGTCGAATTGCAATTTTGGTTTCGTGGAAATAAAGAATTGACCATAAGGGGATAACCTTTTGCTTGTTGCAATATGTATAATTTGAACACACTGTTTACCATGTAATGCAGATATGCCATATGCTAGAATGAATTAATTTGTTGCAGGAATTTAAATCAAATGGCAGTACCTACCAGATATTTGGGATGCCCTATGAACTTCCTCGTTTCTACGTCATTAGTGTTAAAATAGAGTATCAAAATTACCATCGATGTTGAATAACCTCCAAACAGTTTAAAACACTATTAAGAACCTTGAGGAACCTCAAAGAAGCAAAAGTAAATTCAATCAATTTACAAGATTGTAATGTATTGATTGACTTTTTTTGCTACATGAATTTCCAGTTTATTTTATGTATGTAAATATCTCTAAATGTGATTCTTTCTTTTTGCTATCTGTACAGCAATCACAGAACTGTATTGAATTTTCTAGGAATCAAGAAACTCGCAGCCATTTGAAAAATGTTTATGCTGCACTCACATTGTCAACCTTTGCAGCTGCTGGTGGTGCAGCTGTGCACATATTTACAGACATGTTAAAGGTATTCTTGATTTCCATATGTTGGGCTTCCTGCATTTTCTAGCCTTTGTTCTGAAGAAATTCTACTTTGAAATCATTTCCCCACAGCTGCTGTTTATTATAGATTATTGATTTTGTCACTCTATATAGTATCTAAGGTAGTGTTTGTTCCTTTATGATAAAACAGACATTAGTTTTGTTTCATGTAAGCAAAATTGTGAAGAGGTTAGGTCAGGGATATTGGGAGCAATATAGAAGTGGGGGTGATTGCTTTGAGGAACACCCTCCATGAGAAAAAAAACAATCTTATAAGTTGCAAAGAGATGTTTCATGAGTGTTAGCTTGATTTTAGGTGTACAGTTCCCCTGATTCCTACTTTAGCTAGCATTATTAAAAGAAGGAATCAGAAGCAACCATGCTGCATCCTTCCAAATCCAAGCTTACCCCCTTACAACAAATTGAATGAGAGTTTAAATACCAGTAATTACATTTCTGTTCTTAATCCATACCTCAAAACTTGTATTGCATGTACTTCCATTATTGTTATGAATGAAGCATGACATGGACCACAGCATGACTTGCTACAACAGGACTTTGTACTATGGCGTATAATTTCATTCACATAGACTAGAATTTTTTTAATTTTCTAGAGATTTCATATTTGAGATCTGTCACCATACCCTAGTCTGATACTAGATATTTTTTTTAAAGTGTAATGTAAGTTACACATTCCCATTAAATTCAAAATTTGCTCATTTTCCTTGGAGCATCACTGAAACTTAGAATGTTTCATGGCTAATTTTGCCTCCATTGCTCTCAGCTCAATTAAACCTACTTTCACCAGAACATCCTCCAGCTTGAGATTGTCCTTGAATGAATTCTCAAATTCAATGTTTCTATTATCAATCCCAGCTAAGCCCAAAAGTTGATAAATCAGCTCAAAGTTCCCTATGTGATAGTAAGGCTACCTTTGAACTTCAAAAGCCCTTGGTAAAGCATGAGTTTTGTATTTGAATAAACCTCCATGTGATTGATCAGTCAAAAACTAGGTTGTTTTTGTTTTTAAGAAGTTGCTCCATTCTCATTGAAGATATAGCTATTATCTTTTTGTCCAACTTTCTGTTTATTTATTAAATTGCAACTAATTGACTTGCTAAAGGGATTTTCTCATAGAAGCAATGAAGTGAAACTGCCTTAATTGCTCCTGTTTCTTATAGTTTTGTCCCATTTTCTGTTTGCACTCAATGAAATGTAACTTCTAGCTTGAAATTCAAATTGAGAGCAGTTCATCAAATGGAGTTTTCATATGCTACAGCATGCAATTGTCCAAAAGTTGTGCTTATAGAAGTGATTGTGAGGCTGTTATTACCAGCAATTGCTTTGATTGCAGAGTATTCACAAAGCAAAAAATATGTCTAAAAGCTAAGAAAGTTTTTAGTGGTTACTCTAAAAGAGCAAAAGTGGATCATATCACTATGTGAGTTTGGAGGCACTGGATTGAAAAATCCTAAGAGTCTTGGCTATGCATGGTTTTGTGAGAAGCATTGATCAGTTTAAGTATCTTTCATGAAGATTCCCTTTGCATAACTGTTGTGAAGAACAACCCAACCTCTGAATTTGATGGCTCAGACTAGACCACAAAACCTTTCCTTAATTCACAGCCTTATAGACAGGATTCATTTGTAGAGCATTTGGAGAAGAATTGGAAAGTTATTGGTGTTTTTAGATGTTAAAGAAATATGATAACATTCTGCCATTTTTACCTCAACCCTGAAAGATCATTTAAAGCAGAAAAATTTAACTATCTGGCCTCACCTATTTAAACTCCTTAATTATTTAAGCTTTTGTTTACATATAATCACTCAATATGCATTTATATTCATCATAGGGTGGTTTTCTGGCCAGCATTGTTGGTATTGGCCTTTTGTTGGCATTGGCTTTCACATCAAATGAACCAAAGAACCAGATGCTTCGTCTTGGTAAGATATTGGTTGCTATTTCTCATCAATTTTTTATTATTTTGGTGGTTTTTTATGTTGTTTTCTTGAGCTACCTTAAATCTAGAATTATTTAATTCACAGTTCACATTTGTAACATCTATATCTGTTGGAGTGCTCCCTAGTTTATCATCAGATTTCTTTAATGCCACTACTTTTTTCCTGTTTCTTGTATGCTTCTATTATCTTGTGAGTATTGCCTAGCTTAAGTGTTTATGTGTATGGCTTTACTAGGGGAGAGTGGTAGGTGGCAGGCCAAAAGTTTTTGAGAGAGGAATGTCACCTAGACTGATCTTACCTTGCAGTTATCTTGGAATATCATATGGGCTGAGTAAGTTCATAGTCTTTGATCCTTGACAGTGTCAAGCACTTGCACTCCCTCCCCCCCCCATACAACCACTCCTGGCTGTGAAGGCAATCTTGTATTTAGAATTTTTGCAATTTTGTAGGCTACCTGAGTGGCTTTGCATTTTGCACTGGTAAGTTAAATTTATCATGAACATAAATCTGATGATTAGTTATATAGTATGTTTAATTAGAGCTCTCTTATTTTTCTGGTATAAAATTCAATTTGATTGGAAATGTAAGTTTTGAACTCAAGTTTTTAGCTGGTGTTTTTTATTATTGCATTTATAAAATTGTATACTCCTCTAGGGAAGAACTGGAATAGTGTGTAATTGCCAGTCAGAGGCACATATTTAAGTCTGGGAAGAGAACTTAGAAACTTGTAGACTTTTATTTTAGAATTGTGCTCTGAAGATTTTATTTTGAACAAATCCTTGTGATACTGTGGAGGCATTTTGTCAAAAAATTGCATATTCCAGAGCATTGAAAAATGTTTTCCTACCCTACTCTATTGTTTTCTCACCCTACTCTAGGTCTTGGACTTGGGCCACTAATGGATGCAGTCATTGAAATTGACAGAAGGTTTGCAGATTGTAGTTTGAGGCTTACCTATATAGGATAATTGTGCATTGTTCTTCGCCATTCCATCACAAGCCTTTTACAAAGATAAATTTAGATGAATAATAATTACTAAATTGCTCAAGTTTTCAAGCATCTTGTGGTTTTTGTATGCCAAAAAGGTGGTCCATAGAATCATTATATGTCTTTTGAAGCCCTTCATACTTCCTAGAACCTTAAGGAAGAGCAGAACAGCTACAAGATGTTTGTTTGATAAGAATATAAATGTTCTTTGTCTGATCTCATTACTTCATAAAACACTATCAGTTTGTATCTAAGACATTGTGAACTTGCTTATTGACAGGAAGTAAATTAAATCAGTAAATTGCATCAACTGGGAAAGCAGAAATATTACTTTGTTGTGATTACCTTTTCAGCATCATTCCAACTGCATTTTTGGCAACATGTGTCATATTTGCAAGCTTCTCATTGAGTGCCTTATGGGCCAAGGAAAGAAGCTACCTTTATTTGGGTGGTAGGTTTTCATACATTTTAATTGTACTTTCTGTCATGCAGAAGGTTTGTAGATTGTAGTTTGAGGCTTAGACTACACACCAATGCACACGATGTATTTTTAGATAATGCATTTGAGACTGGAGGCATTTTTTGTGCTACTTCATATTTCTGTTCAGTGCACTTTGAGTTTGTTTTTCCTAAATGGACACCCCTTAATCGAAATTATTACTCCTAGAAATTGATCGTGAAACTTCTGATATCACTATAATATAACATGAAAATGCAAATCTCACTATAGTTAGGACTAACGTTGCAGTTAAGTTTAAACTTTAAAGGTTTTACGACTGGCCAAGTTAAAGGGGACTTACTGCAACAATTGATTTGGAGTATTTTATCACAGTTTCCCTTCATGGGTTTTAAGCTCCATATTTCAAGGAATTGACTTGACAAACCCATAGGCAAATCCACTATTTATATCACTATTTATAACCTAGGCCACTAGTTGCATCAATCTCAGTGATTGCAAAGGCATATCCCAAATAGATAATTTTATGTATACACACATACATGCATACATACATACATACATACATACATACATGCATGCATACATACATACATACATACATACATGTATGCATGCATGCATACATACATACATACATACATACATACATACATACATACATACATACATACGTACATACATACATAAATACATACATACATACATACATACATACATGCATACATACATACATACATACATGCATGCATGCATACATGCATATAGTTAAAGTAGTATGCTAATGAGTTGCTGTTTCTTTTCTAGGTACGCTACTATCATGCATGACAGTGTTGTTGGTTCTTGGTCTTGCAAACATATTCATGGGCTCATACCTCATTTATCAGGTCAGTTTAGTTAAAGTATGTATTTATACACGTTTTTTTTATAAGAAAAAAGTTTATAAGAAAATGAGGCTCAAATCGTCAAAATCTTAAGAAAATCACAAGGCTCAATTTCCAAAATTAAGTGTTTTCATAGGCAAAAAAATCGGTATTTCGTTGTTGTTGCATTCAAAATGTTAAAGATGGAATTCAAATTCATGTATACAGTATTATTAACGATAGTTTAAACCACTATAGCCAGTTTGTTTCAATAAAAGTTAAGAAAAATTTAAGAAAATCTGAGGCTCAATTTCGGGAAAAGTTAAGAAAATTGAGGCTCAGGCAAAATAACGATTTTCTTATAAAAAAAACGTGTATCAGAGAAAATAATTCTTTTTGTTGTTGAGTTTGTTGTGTTAATAAAAACTCATATAAATACATAGGAATTCAAGCCAGTAAATTTTCATCCCTTAAGAACAAACCTCGCATATTTATACTCTATAGTTGTTTGCCATAATATAAGTCCTATATGTAGCAATACATGAAACTTGAAACGATGAAAATGTGATAGCTAGGGCAATTGAAAAGTCTAGAAGTCAAATTTGGTCAAAATAAAGCCAAAAATTTCAATTTTCTGGAATAAGGTCAAAAATTGAAAATGCGGTCAATAAAGTCAAAAGTGGAGTGCGATGCGGTCATTCATATTGTTGTGGCTAGCAATCTTCATTTTACGTGGCAACTAGGCCCCCGCTTACACTATACCGTTTTTATACGAAAACGTTTACATACCGTTTTCGCATGAAAACGGTATAACGTAAACGGAGACTGATACTGCCCTTTGTTACATCTTGGTTGGCATACGTCTTTTACATTCTGCTAATAAGTGTATATACTCAGACTATATATGTTATATCGTTTATTCGTTCATTGTATTGCTGACTTTCAGATATGGGTAAGACGGCACAAGCTAGTGTTTCGAGATTCGAAAACATGTTCATGCCCATCCTAGTGAATTCGTAGTGGCTGCGGTTGGTCAGAATATATTTTGCATCCGTGAAATGAAGTTTTTTGCTCTAAGCAAAGTGCTTTTGAAAAGACCACAAACGCCTCCCAAACAAACTTGGGAAAAATTTTATCTTACGTTTCAACAAACCGTCAGCTGAATAAAGAACGCACATAGAAACGGTGTAAATTAGCTTATTCCTTTAGCTATACTCTGCTTCCCTACTATAAGTATATCACTAGTAATTTTTTTTCCTTTTTTTTGTTTTAAACTTCTCATTTGAATATATCATTAACTAAATACAATAATACACCTCTCAAGTACATGGCAGTGTAAAGTGATAATAGTAATATTAGTAAAACTATAGAAAGTATGCTGTATTTCTGTACATTGAAATCAGTAAGAGATTGAGACAAGGATATTTAAAAGTCAAAATTAGGTCAAAAATTCAAGCTTTTAGGTCAAAAATTTCGAAAAATAAAGTCAACAAATGACCGCCCTAGTGATAACGCAAAAACAAGAAACGTGGTAACAGAAAAGATTTATTTTCAATTTCTTTGGCTGTTGATTTTTTTTCTCAAGAATATATGTGCTATTTCAACATTTGGGATTATTTTAATTTTTTCATTTTAAAGGCAGTGCTCTTATTTAGTCAATATTAGTTTGCCTTTTTTATTTTTGTTACTTATCATGGAACCCAGAATGGTTTTTTTTATGTTTATTGAGTTTTCCAAATGAATAATGTCATTTAGCAAGAGTTGTTTGAATACTGGCTCTCTTCCTTGTCATTTTGGGCCTGTGTTTTATAATATAAGCAACACTATAACCATGTAGCTATTTATCCATAGATACAACTATACGGAGGATTGGCGCTGTTCTGTGCTTTCATACTTTATGATACACAATTGATTATTGAGAAGAGAAAGAATGGAGACACAGATTTTATTTGGTAAGTTCATTTTATGTTGTACTGTAGCCTTTCAAGGTAGTAGGCAACCTCTCAACAAGTGTGTTGAGTTCATTGTGTTAAAGTAGAAGATCAGAGTGACAAAAGTGATAAAGAAAACAAAAAAATATGTACGACAATAAGTTCATATCAACAGCAAAGGCTTAATGAATTTACTATTTCACAACCAAAGTAGATTGTCTCTAGATCATTCCACATCAAATCACTACCCCAAGCAAAAATCCACCATTTTGAATTCAAATTTTTGCCCCATAGCTTCTCACCCAGACGATCTTTTCTCTCAAAAAGCTGCAAAGATGTACTGTTTTTATCGATAAATGCAGAAATTAACTTTACAACTCCTCAAAACTGCTAAATTTTAAGATATTTAACGTTTTTGTCATCGCTAACCAGAGTCAAGTATGAGGCTCAGAATCCACGATGCCAGATGGATATGACAAAGATTCCTTTTCCTGCCTATTTCATGCATGTCCTCCTACTATATAGCAAAAAATGGTGTTGGAAACTCTTTTGGATTGTTAATAATATCGTCTCGAAGCTACGACGACTTCTCTTGTGATACTTCCTCATGACTCATTGGCTCGTGAATAACAATGACGTTATTCTCGACCGCTATCAGACATGTGAAGTATCGCGCGAGATGTCTTCGTAACTTTTTGATGATATTTTAAGCAATCTAGAAGAGTCCCCAACACCATTTTTTGACATATTGTAGAATGACATGTATGAAACAGATAGAAAAAAAGAATTTTTGTCATACCATCCAGCCACATGGATTTAAAGTCTCATACTTGACAATGGGTGGCGATGACAAAAACGTTAAATATCTTACAATTGATTAGCTTTGAGAAGTTATAAAGTTAATTTCTAAATTTATCGATGAAAGCAGTATATCTTTGTAACTCTTGAGAGAAAAGATCGTCTGGATGAGAAGCTATGGGCGAGAATATAAATTCAAAATGGCAGGTTTTTGCTTGGAGTGGAGATTTGGGTGAAACTTGAATATGTTCTAACTCAAGAAAGGTGATGATTCAGACCTTAAAATTTTCATGTTTATCATATCTCAACAACACCTACAACTGGTAGAAATCTGAGCAAATTATAAAATTTAACGTTTTCATTTTATGATTTGACATGGAATGACCTCAATGAAATGACCTCGATGTCATAGTGATAGAAAAGCAATTTTGTTCCTCCTAGAATTGCTATTTGCTTGCATGCTTGGAATTGCATTTTTAAGGAACTGTTGTTGAGCTTTGGTAGGAAGCCAGAAATATTATGATTGTGAAGTTTGTCGACAATTTTCCATTGCAATGAACTATATTTAAGTTCTTTAGTACATTTTTAATTTGGTTATTCATGGATTTGTTGAGAATATTTCAAATGGGGAAGCAGGAATATGAGAGAGGCGTTGAGAATACAGATTGATTGAAATTCTGATCATTTGTGTGCCAAATTTTTTATATTCAACAATGCAAATGCTGTTGAGAGAAAAGGCGTATGAGACGGCAGTTTTATTAGGTCAAAAAAGTTCATTTTTATGCACCTTTTAATCTGCTTCGTTTTTGTACGAAATTGAAGATTTAAACCTCCGTTTTTTGAAACCGTTCACGCTACTCCGCACAAAAACGCACAAAAACGGAGGTTTACAGAAGCGCCCTTGAAAGCGGATATTTACAAAACGGCGGTTTCTTGGAACTAAGTAGATCAGTGTGACCGCACAAAATAGGGTATTTGTCTTGACCACAGCATTGTGAAAGGATTAAAAGGACAGAAACAGATATTTCTTCCTCCGTTGCTGTTAGCAATGTGAACGCACAAAAACGGTTATTTATATCTAGATTTTTGTACAAACACGGAGCAATGTGAACGGTTGACAGATATCAGCAACAACGAATAAGTTCGTAAGCGGAGTAGTTTGAACTCTGCCTTAATTGAACATAAACATGTGGTCTTTTCTTTTCAAAATTCTATGGTTAATTCTTTACCCTATATTGGTTATCTTGTTTAGATACCACTGATATGATATACGTTTTAGAGAACTAACTTGGCTGATTTTCCGATGTTTACTGACTTGAATGCTATCTTTTCACAGGCACTCAGTCGATTTGTTCCTGGACTTTATAAATATTTTCCGTCGCTTGATGATCATTCTTGCTGAAAACAAGGTACCATTTTGATCTCACTATTATATTAGCGCCTCATCGAACTTCTTTGCTTATTGACAATAATGATTATTGACAATCGAAGATAGTCACTGCTTTCACAGGGTTGCCACCAAATCAGGGAATTCAGGGAAAAATCAGGGAATTTTATTTTCAATCATGAAAAATCAGTTGAAAATGAGAGATTTTTTAGAAAATCAGGGAAATTTTAAGTTTCTAATTGTTTGATTTCAGAGCAGTAACTTTCTCCATACTCAGCCATGCAGCCAGTTGAGTGTGATTGTTGGAAAATTTTACCCTTTTGTATATCAGTCTGTCCTATACAGTCATTTTGAAGCGCAGTTCCGTCATGAAACCAAAAATTGAACAACCAAAAATAGGATCAAAGATCTCCGATACCCTATATCTGTCCAATGAAATGATGAAAAAAATAGTATGGGTTGTAAGAATATCAGGAAAAATCAGGGGAAAATAAGTAGCATTCCACTGAAAATATCAGGGAATGTTTTCCTGAAATAGTAGTGGCAACCCCCTATCAAAGAAGTGCGTATTTCCTGTCTCAGGACAACTGTAATAATTATTAAATGTCATAGCTTTTGCTTGTTCAAAGGTGATTATTTTCAAGTTTGCAAGCTGACGTGATACATACGGTCCTGTTCTTCGTAAATGTGTACCATATTTCCTCTAGTGAGCGACTCCCCTCTAAGGAGCACCTCTTTCAAAAACCTGTCTCCCCAAAACTGAGAATATATTTTGAGCACCTTCCATTTAAAGAGGGCTTTCTATCGACAGACCGCCCCCCCCACAAGTGGGTTTATTAATTGTTTTTAGAAGACCAGTCGCATACAACTGCAGTTAGAAAATTGAGACCATTTGTGTGTGTAGATGTGTGCACATTTTGATTCGTTATACCAATAAAACGTATTACTTTTTTCCAGGAAAGCAAGAAAAGAAAGAATTAAGCTTCAATGTCGAACTCATGAATCTATGACGTAGCAATAAGGGCAGCGTAGTTAGTATCTTTTAGCATAATCATGTGTGTACCCTACTAATACCATTGGCTTTCTTTCTATTTATCTAAATGACACTCTTTAAGTTTTTTCATTTGATAGGAGCCTGGTACACCTATTTGCTATAATTGTTATTACTAGCATCCTTCATTTACGATTTATTGCTTCATCTGCTTACAAATTTTTGCTTTTTACACTCTGTGAAACAAATTGATCCATCAACGACCTTGGATCGGTGACCTCACATGGACTGAACGTTAAAGCATATCCTCCGTTTACGTAATGTCTTCGGATTCAGTTTTGTGTATGGACATTTCCTAGCAAGACGTTTTCCCCACCCGGTTTCATCAACCTGTTTCCTTTCCTTTAGGGACATCTGAATTAGCTTTTGGAGAAAGTGACGTATTTTGCATCCTTATCAGCTCACTTTGTTTTATCTTATGCTAAGAGTATCAACGAAAGATTAATGGTCTTTAGGCTGATTAGCTAAGGCAGTGGTTTTCAACCGGCGTTCCGCCAGAAGATATAAAAATGCTACAATCGACAGTTTATTTTAACTACACGTTTTTTTATAAGAAACAAGATTATAAGAAAATGAGGCTCAAATCGAGAAAAATCTTCAGAAAATTGTAAAAAAATCATGGGGCTCAATTTCCAATATAAAGTGTTTTTATAGGCCAAAAATCTGTATTTCGTCGTTATTGCATTCAAAATGTTAAAGATGGAGTTCAAATTCAAGTATACAATATTATTAACGAAAGTGTAAACCACTCTAGCCAGTTTATTTCAGTAAAAGTTAAGAAAATCTCAGGTTCAATTTCGGGAAAAGTTAAGAAAATTGATGCTCAGGCAAAATAATGACTTTCTTTTAAAAAAAGATGTGTATAATGTGCAGATATGTGAACAGGAGTTCCTCAAGCCACTGGAATACATCCTTGGGGTTCCGCTCCACCAAATGTTGAAAACCACTGTGCTATGGTCTTCGGCGTACCCAAGTAAACTGTAGCACCAGCAGCTCATCGAATCTTTGAATTATCTCTTCATGGCCGATTCAAGGCTTGAAGTTCTTGTGAGAAATGTGCTCAGTGCTCGTGCTACTCCTTTAAAACTCCTTAGATTGAAGTTACGTTATCAGGGGCGCTTAGAAGTTCCTTAAATCTGTGCATTTTAAAGAAAACTCCTCCAAACTTCTTACTAATAAAGTCTTGGGGGAAAGAATTTTCACTGGCAGATATAATTAGGAAATGATTTACTTTCCATCATGGGATTAAAAATTTTCTTTTGGTCCTTGAAATCTTTTGAAGTTCTTAAAGTTTGTTTGTCCACTCACCACAGCACGTACGCTGTGTTATGGTCTTGGTGTACTATCTCGCATTTCATGCAAAATTTTTGATTGGATAATGTAACGCTGCCTGTATTACAAAAACAAGGAGTTACGGCCAGTGCTCGGTGAAAGACGCTGCAAAATAAGTAGCTAAAGTAGGAAAATACCATAATCTGTTAAACATATATCACCATATAAGCACATTGTCATGATATGAGAAAGTATTGGAAAGACATGGGTTAGACACGTGCTTGACCATCCCACAATCGTGTCCCAAAAGATGGGTTGGTCACGCAACACTGTCAAATAAATGTAATTTGCAGTTTAACTGCACTTTTCAGGGGCATCGAAGCATTGCCCCCCCCCACTTTTTCAGAAAGTAGCATGTTCACTATTTTTGCCTCAGCTTATCCCCAACTTAAGTGACTAGGCTGAGCTTATCTCCACTTTGAAAGTCGCTTCGACGCCCCTGCATTTAGCGCAATGCCAGAGGCTTTGCGGTGGGTGCAAGGTAGCGAATTGCTTTTGGGCTTCAATGTCAAGGGGGCTTCATAAAGGAAGACCAAGCTTTTTGTATCGCTGGCAGTTGGTGTAACGCAAATAAACTAGATGGATTTTCAGGCAGTATTCCTGTAAAAGTGAGATGCTTTTCATGAAAGCAGGCTGCAAGAATCGAGGCAGGTATAGGGAGAAATGGTTGGAATGCATCGTATGTTATTGTCTATTTCATGTCCGCTCTTTAGAATCCGCTGATAAAAAGATCCGCATTCGCTTTTGAAACCCAGACCTTAATTACAACAGAGCAAATGTTTACAGCTATAGACCACTGGGAAGGCTTTATTCTTCGACTATATCCTTTGTTTTAGATTATTAATCCCCAATTTATTTGAAATGAGTATTACGACTTGCTTTTCCATGTTGAAATGATTTATCCGCTTGTTTTCTACCATTCTCATAAACAAATTATAGGCATGCCCATTCTCACATCATACACTTTCTAGTTTAGGCTTGTTAGTGCTATTGGTATGGATACGAAGTCTCTCAGTGTTTATTGCAATGTTCTCAACGCGTATGCGTGAAGCGTAATTTGTTCCCGTGACGCAAATTAGCATTTTGAGCATCTCAGAAGTAAATTTTGGAGTTTGCCTAGCAACGCATTGGCATTCGGCCTATACCCATGTATGGCAATGAACATGAGTACAACAGAAGTCTTTTCTTCCTCTGAAGATGGCAGTGACTGTGATGATAGCAACAGATCTACCATATTATACGACAGAAGTAGAACACTAACATCCTTAGGAAGTTCGCAGTTTCTTTTTGACACCACTTGCGATATTTATATAAAAGCATGCGAATTGCTGAAAATTACGCCAGCACAGTGTTTCATAAGGAATATTACTCACACTGAAATCAACTTGAGTCATCGCAGTCTTGGAACTGTTGGGGTACGCGCCATATCGATAGCACTGTTGAAGAATACATGTGTAACAAAATTGAACCTAGAGGACAATGACATTGGTGGAGAAGGAATGAAATGTGTTAGTGCAATATTTGAGGAGAACTATTTCATCACAGATTTGAATGTTGCAAACAATCATTTCAAGTTGAAGGGTGCTGAGCATTTGGCAAAAACTCTCTCTTTTTCAAACACTTTAAAAAAGCTTGACGTCTCAGGTAGGTAGAACATTTGTCCTTCTCAACGAAGAATAAAATTCAATAAAGTTATGAGATCTTCGCGCATCTTTGATCTAATTTGTGTCCTTGTCTTACAAATATACTGCGGCTTTCCACTTGATGACCCTTTTCAACTATGTTGCACTGAAGCCACAATAATTTGCAAAGGAATAGATCACAGAGGTGGAACTTCTTTCTATACCTACTAATACTAACGAAGCTCCGGGAGGCGCAGGATAAACTTTGAGCACTTTCAATATGTTCGTAAGAAGCCACAAATAAAGAGATCTTATCTCCAATTCATTGCAAATCCTTGCAATTATTTCAAGACCAGATATGAGCTCAAGAACAAAGGACCGCCACTAGGGAGGCCCTAGACGAAAAATTTGCGTGGTCTTCTCTTTGTATTGTGCTTATTGAATCCCGGAATGTCCTTATTGTTTTCCATTAAGGCACCGATGGTGGAAATCTATTCTAAGTTAGGTTGGGTTCATGGTTCACACTGCTCCGCTTACGAACTTGTACGTTTTTGTAGATATCTGTCAACCGTTCACATTGCTCCGTTTTTGTACAAAAATCCAGATGAAATGTTCCGTTTTTGTGCGTTCACACTGCTCACAGCAACGGATGGAAAAATACCCGTTTTTGTGCCTTAATCCTTTCACAATGCTGCGGTCCAGACAAATATCTGTTTTTAAGCGTTCACACTTATTTACTGCGGTCGAATAAACCTCCATTTTTGTACATTATCCACTTTGAAGGGCGTTTTTCTACAACTACGTTTTTGAGCGGAGTAGTGTGAACGGTTTCACAAAAACAGGGATTTAGATCTTCGTTTCTGTACAAAAACGGAACAGTGTGAACGGGGCATTAGTCCGTTTTATGCAAGCTCGAGTGCTCATCTTCGGTTGAAGTAGATGTTGCAAACCGTAGCTCTCTTAGAAGTCCAATCATTAGCATTTACAATTTTTACTAAATGTTTTTCTCTCTTCTATTTGTGAAGGCAACGAAATAGAAGACCGTGGAGTCCAGCTTATTGCTGAATCGTTAAACTCAAATTATACATTGGAGACATTGGGCCTTTCCAACAACAATGTTACAGAAACAGGAGCTGCACACATTCAAAATACCCTAGACGGGAACCTTTCATTGAGAGAGCTTAACCTAGCATGGAACTTGCTTCGTTGCGGAGGAGCAGTAGGTAAACATTCTTGGCATATTGCGTTGCAACTTGTAATCTTGATTTTTTCCAATTCTGGCTTCAACAGAAAAGAAGTTTGTCACATGAATCATTCTGTTTTGAACAGTTGTATTTCAAGTCAGCGATAGGATGACATTAAAGCATGTGTTTCCTCTCTCTTCCAGTTATAATTGTGTGCATGTCATTCACGATCCTGAATTTTGACCGATTACCATCAGATTCTTGCTATAAAGGCGATGAATTTTGATTTACTCAGAGGGGTCTCAATTTCGATAATTTAGAAAATTACCTACAATTAATACACTTTGTAGTTATATATTGTCTACTATATTTTACTGAAGATAGCAAAAGAAAAAGCTTCTCAAACAAACAGAACCAATTTATAGACGTATAACAGAAGTGTCAATGTTGTATTATTTCTGGACCTGTGATTTGGACTACCAAAAGTGTACTTTTTATCACAATACTCAGGGGGCTCAGCCCCTTAGTAGCATTGCCCAGAGGGGGCTCGAACCCCAAGTAGTCAGCACCTATAACAAAGATATAACTCAAGAATAATTAACGGAATATCTTGATAGCATGTCGCTTTTAGTTTTAGCTTAAACTATGTAATATAGGATACTGATTGATAGAGCTTCTGTGACTAAAAAGCTTTTTTAAATGCAAAGCTTACAAAAGAAGTGCAAAAAAAGCAAGAAAATATCTTGAGATTTACTTTGTAGCAAAGATACTTTAATATTATTTTGTTTCTCTACTTTTGGAATGTATTTTCCATACGAAAAATTGATCCAATATGGCTCAATTACAAGTTGAAGCTGATTCAGGGGCTTTGGTTCGTTTACACAGGAACAGAGCTAAGTGGATCCTACAATTTGGACAAGCGTAAGTTGCGTTAAGAGAAAGAGCTTCTAGAGCCAAAGTGTTGGTGCATTAAGTAGAATAAACTACAGTTTAGGAGGCACTGGCAACACTTTTCCACAAAAGTATATTTTAACATAGAATTAGTAATAACAAGCTACAGTTCCGGCTTGTTGAAGGACCGTACATCGAAAACTTTGAGCAAAGTCTTTGGAGAAGACTTAATGACTAGTTGAGAGATGATAAACTGCATATCAAAGTTGCAAGGGACAGTGACGTTATGTCAGCAATGTTTCACATTTTCAAGAAGCTATCGTCGGCAGTGCGTTGCTGTGGTCACTGATTTGTGTTCACCGTAGTTTAAGCGATGAAATATGTAGTTGCAATATTTTTTATAACATTCTCATTTTTAGAGATAGCAAAAGCACTTAGAAGAAATTCAACATTGAGATCATTAGATTTGTCTTGGAATGGGTTGGGCGACGAAGGAGCAAAAGTTCTGCTTGAAGCCCTAGGAGATAACACTAATCTCTCCTTCCTAAACATCTCAAGTAATAGAATTGGTGATGCAGGTATGTTATTTTACATGCTATATGCTCACTTCTAAGACTCACTCATCTAAAGTGGAAGAGATTAACTGTGGTGTTCCGCAAGGTTTCTGTCTTTGTCCGCCATTCTTCTTAATTTATATCAATGACATCCCATTCTGCCTGCAAAGTAGCGAAGCTACAGTATATGCTGATGACACAACAATCTCTTATTTATCCAAGAGCGTTGGTTAGTTTAGTGCCGTGCAAGCCCATAGAAATAGTAGGACAAGAACGCTATCAGCAGCACGTGACATATCCGATCCATGGAGATCTAAAATAGTACCAACAAAGCGGCAAAACAACAGAGGAATCGGTGATCAAATAACAAGAGCAAGCTACTGATTGAGCTATGCGCGGTACCTAATTACAAAATTCGGCAGCACAACAGGGCAAAGGATTGAAGAAAAGTGTTGTTTTTTATAGATTTGCAACATAATTTGGTCTTATCTCTTATTTGAAGCCATTTTGTGTTTCAGTCCCATCATAGAAACGCAATGGCCTAGTAAGATACACAACAGCAAAGCACGTTAAGTGGATGGGTTATTGCTGCACAAACAGTATTATAGATGATAGAATACAGTTATAACTTCAGCTCAACTTCATATCGAGAAAGGCTCTAGGAGCTTCGTGGTTACTCAAATTCCGTAGCCTACACGCAACACACAATAAATGTAAGTGCTTAGGTAAGACTGACTACATCAACGTGATGTAGTGGGTAGTGACGTAGTTAGGGGAGAGGAAAGGCAGTTGTTACCATCAATGATAAATCTTTTGTGTCAGAGAAACGATAAAATCTGCCATAAATTGGTATCTTGGAAGGTAACTGAAACAGTAAGTGCAAGAAGTCTATGAATGGTTTTCAGCATATCATTGATCTCAACCGCTATATTCTATCTAGAAATATATTTATATCTGGAAAAGGTGTCGCCGTTAGTTTTTAAAAGGACCCCTATCTACTTTATTTGGCTTCACAGCCCTAAGGCTAACCCTCCATGACAGGGAGCTATGTCCCAGTTACCCTCTTGGTTGCCCCTAGGTTCACCCTGCTCTTCTCCCCTCTAGCTCCATCCTGTTTGCCCCCTGGTCTCACCTTGTTTCCCCCCCCAAAGTTGTAGCATTTACCAAACCACTTGTTAAGGGAGAGAAAATAGATCACATTACAGCTAATGCATAGTTTCAAAGAAATGTGGCACACTTAAACTGCCTATTATATAACAAACTCTTTACATACAGCAGCTTTGTTGAATCAGTAATTGTTAAGCAACATTTGTTAAGTTGGTGCTAACCTTCATACTATTGTGTTGGTGGTGTAATTTCTGCTATTTGCCTTATGACTAATTCTACCCTGCCTCAATGAATTCAGCAATTGCTCATACCACTTGTATTACCACAAGGAAAATATGCTCCTACTCAGTGATACCCTGGCAGTATATTTTGGCTCTCTGAAAATCTGTGGAGGCTGACATTTTCCAGTTGAGAAGTGACTTAAAATCATATCATTTAGCAGTGGTGTAGAAGAGGGGGTGCAGCCTCTAGGTGTGAGTTGAGAGCGACACAGCCCCCAACTCTGTAAAACTTTGGAAATAAGAGCATAGAACAATCATCATTCCATTGTAAAAAGCTATTTTAAATTTAAAAAGGTACCAAGAAATTGCTAGCTTATAAGATATAGGGTATTAAAATGTCTTGTTTACTGGAGAAAATTACCTCTTTCTTATACAACAGTGTGGATTGACATCAAAGTTTCTTATAAAAATGTGTGCAAGAAAAGAGCCCACCCACTAGTTATCCATTTACTTCTACACCACTGGTATTTATAATGGCTGAATTGGTGCAGATACAAAATTTTTATGAAACTTGAAGCCTAAAAAGCTCAAGATATCAAATTTGCTTTTGAATTTATATCAATTGTGAAAAACCAATGGTATACTTAATTAGAAAAGCAACTTTGCAAAGCATAAAAAGGAGACTTGAGAAGCAAATCTATATGTGTTGTATGCATTGTTGTCAGGGCAGAAAACAATCTGCTACTATTGAAGAAATATTAAAAATTTCTGGCCAATATCTAAATCAATATCTATTTAGGTATTTTCAACCGCTTAGCTTTATAAATATCACAAAAAATTGTGGTTCTGGGTATTAATACCAATCGCAGCGTCGGAATGCCTCTCTCAGAGTTATACTATGGCATACAACAATCTAATTTAATCTCACAGTTCATTAAAGTCAAGTATTTAAGTGTAAAGTGAAGTCTGAACAAAATTTACTTCTTCTATGTAACAGTTCGAGTAACGATACAAGCTTGGGGGTTGCACAATAGAAGACTATTTTAGGCAGCTCAAGTTCTTGTATCCTCGATTCCTAGTCGCATAGCGAGGTTACAGACAAAAATACTTAGCAATTGAATGGAAACTGTTTTTCAAGATGTTGTACCAGGCAGCCTCTTTTATGAACATTCGTTTTTGAGTTAGATACAAAAATAAGGATTTTGCTTTTTGCCGCTTTGTTGCCACCATCTTACTTCTCCATACCACGGCTGCTATTTCTCTGCAAAAATAATAGACCGAGCGTTATAGTCCTCTTATTTCTATGTGCCAACCTCTAGAACAACATGCAATGCCTTGAAGAATGGCTTCATAGTAACAAACTTAGCATTAAAAGGGTCGGTCTTCACTATCACATTCACACTTAGTCGCTGTCATCGCTTTGAGAGTGAATTCAATTCTACTTTTGGGTGATCACCTAAAGTACGTCGCATGGTCGCAAATCGCTTGAGTGCTATGCATTCCGACCAAGGTGATTGCAATTGAGGTCAGCTTTAAGAGCTGAAGTTTTGACGCGATTTTATAAGCCTTTTTCGGTCCAGTACCGAAATGTCCTTAACTTTTCATGACTCCAGCACCTAAACTTTCCTAACGACATTCTTAGCAAAAAGTATTGAATGCCAATGTTTTGTAAATGCAAATCAATTTAAAATAAAAAAAACCATGTATACTTGAATTAATGATAAATCTTGGTATATAACAAAGTTGAATTGTTACAGAGCACCGAACATAAGGTACAACATTTTACACAAATAATACATATATACTTAAAAACTTTCTTGGGGCTCAAAAGTCCAGCATTGAGCTTTCTTAATTTTTCGAACAGTCGAGTAACCTCCCTCTGGCACTGTTTTATTAACTGAGGATGAGACATGATGTCTCGAAACGTATTAATATCGTTTATGCCAATATCATTTATGTCATATTAAACCGTGTATGTCTACAGGCTAAGTCCTAATTTTGGTAATTAATGGAATGTCGAAATAAATAAAGGAGAAAAGATGTTTTTCGTCGTGGCTCTTCTCTTGAAATTTATAATTCAGCTGCAATTCCCAAGAAATGTTTCAGTCGAGTAATACTTTGATATGAAACACTTTCCTATTAATATCATGTATTTTAAGATCTTAGGTTTGACTGTAGAGCCAGAAAGACGCCATCTTCCATTAAAAATATACGCGCAAGTTTTATAAACACTTGAACATAAACTCTGCTTCCAAATGACCCCTAGAGGGAATTTTCTCAATACTGGTGCGTCGCTAGAAGTGGAATAGTCTAAACATTTATTTTAGTTCTAAATATGCTTAAAAGCTTCTTAAAAATTAAATGAACTCAACAGCCCTCAAATGGAATTTTTCTATGTTTGAAATAAAAATAAACAGACGTTGATATCCTGAAGTTTTATAGTAAATTTCTATACTACCTTGAGTTCCTAGATCAGGAAAATTCATGAATCTCTAAAGCTACTTCTGCTATACATTGTCATGCTGGAAAGTTAGTTTTTCTACTGAATTAGTTACCCTTTAACCCTTTTTCACCTTGTAGCTCGTAGCTTACAAAATTTCTCTTTTGTAGGTGGAATGGCGATCAAATGTATGATAAAAAGGAACGAATCATTGAAACATATCGACATTACCATGAATCCTATATCAAAAAGTATTTTCATAGAAATCATTGAGACGCGAATTTCCACAGCCTCAAGTCAATTAAACAAAATTGTTTTTAGAGATAAGACCTTCGCTAGCGACGAGAACATTGCTAGAGTAGCTAACAGTGCGGTAGAGACTCTTCAAAATTTCGAGGTGTGCTTGGAGCATATCAAAGTCAAAGACAATATTGAAGTGATAAAATGGAAGGAAAAGCACAGGGATGATCTTTGCGAGAAATTTTTAGCTTACGTGCGTGGCAGGAGATTGAAAATGATGGACATTTTTCAAAAGTTTGGTGCGAACGGGGATTTGGTCTTGAGCGTAAATAAATTCCTTCAGGGTATGAATGATCTAAAGAAAGAGATGAAATTAAGCGATTGGGAAGTCAACGATCTTGCTCAATACTTTCAAGACCAAGATGGAAAAATTCATTACAGCTATTTGAGTTCACTTTAACAATGGTGGATTTTACGTCAAGTAATACCACTGTGATGTACTTTAGCTGAATTAGCGCTATTGGTTGGGTGAAAATTCCACTCTCTTCTACTCTGACTTAATTGGATCTTTGAATGAAAATAACTTTCTTGGCATTGCTGAAATAGAAGTTGGTTTTCAATGTCCTCTTCTTTGACTAATATCTTACTTTCATGTTCCTCCCATTTTATCATATACATTTCTATTGATTTGTAACCATACATTTCTGTATTAACGGCTTACTATTCTAACTGTTTTGAGTAAGTAGTGAAGGGGGACAGAGAGAGCACATGCACTCCAATAGTTTGCATTGCTTTCTGTACTATATTTACCCATAACCCTCCCCCAGAGATTTGCCAAAACACTTCCCATTTATGGAGGGGGCGTCTTGACCATTTGACCAACTACTTTTACTAAAACAAAGAGGTCACCAAAAATACTGTGCCTAACTATCTTGCAGAATGACTGACTTTTCACCAACTTTTCTGCAATTTCAAAAGCATTGTGTGTGACACCCCCACACCTCCAACATGTGCATTGCTGCCCTCCCCCAATCCAGTTCAGCTATCAATGGTCCTGAAAAAAAGGCATTTTACCAGAAGATTTAGTTCAGATCAACTAATCTGTTTTCTCAAATTCAAACATTTTACAGATTTGCTTTCAATACTAGCAAAGAATCAGCAAAAGATTCAACATCTAATGTCCCCTGGCTTCAACATTGTCTTTCATGTTGGACTTGTTGTCAGCTCTTTGCTACATGCTTGTAATTGTCAAACACCTCCCAAATCTTTGTATGTCCTCTAAATTGAGGCTTGAGGACATAACAACTCTCTTTGTTTCAAAAGTTTCAAAGCTTCCATTGCTCCATCTCTGTAGTAACTTTACATACTGGTACCTTAACCCTCACTACCAAGTGTTGTTGGATTCCCCTCCATACAGTGATGCAAATCTTTTCCAAATGTGGCAACATGAGCTAAATCACTCACACAGTAACCAGGTCATAACAAATCCCCTTTTACCATGTATTCCACATGACTTGCTATTGCACAAACAGGGTCCTTTTTGTATTCTGGAAGCTGTAAAACTTTCTTAAATAGGTCCATATCTTGCAATCTAAAGAGGATAGCTTTAATCAAATCATTGAAAACATTTTCTCCGTAACTGAATTATGGTGGCAGTGCTTTAAGATAACTTTTTTAGTCAGTTGTCCTGGGAATTGCAAGGTATGGAAACTACAAGTCCTGAATACAACTCTACTAGTCATAGACTGAAAACTAACCCTGAACTATTCCCTCACTGTTTTCAAAATGATGATTGTAAAGTGGACACTATAAGCGCAGTTTCAGCCTTTGCAGACTCGGGGGGAGGGGTCTTTGGTGCCATGTCCTAAAACTACCATGCAATTTGATTGTCACACCCATTTCCAAGTTTCGCTAGACATCCCCACCCCAACCCTAAAAGTGATATTGGCAGGAAATCGTGGGGCAAGCCCCCCCCCGTGGTACTGCCACTAGCATAAACAACATGATTGATACAACAATTTTTAAATATTATGCATGGATTTAGCAAATGTGAAACCAAGATTCAAAGGCCTAAGACTGTCACTCATCCAGGAGGAAAACTAGCTTAAGATTTTACTATTTTTTTGCTAATTCTACTTGTCATAGATAAGTGAATGCAGAGATGTGCTGAGATATTTCCTTTTGGAGGGGAGGGGGTGTTTTGACCATTTGACCAACTACCATCACTAAAGAAAAAAGGCAACAGAAAACACTTTGACCAATAAGATGCTAAATCTCCTGCAGCATGATGCACTTTTGATCAACTTTAATGCAATTTCAGAAATATTGGTGGCATCACATCCATGCCTACAGTAAACACATTGCCAGGTGAATGAAAATAAATTTCAAGCACTGGGAGGTAAATGATCTCATCAAACAGACAGACAATAATTACTTACTCTTCCCTTTTCTTCGACTTCCATTTTTTATCATTCCAGTTTTTCCTTTTCTCTCTTCCCAAAAGTCTAAAATAAAGTGAAATATGGAACTCTACAAAAGAAAGCTAAGCTGCATTTAATTAAAAGACATTTTAAAAGGCAGCTCTGTATTGATAATGCTAAACAAGAATTAACATTTCATCCCTGTCACATTGAATACTCACAATAATCACAAAAACAACTGTGACATTTAATCACTTCAAAAACTACTACAATCTCATCCTCTCTTCTGTCACTGCATCATTTTACATTCAAAGTCAACAGCTATATACCCATACTTCTCAGTGGTTGACTTATTTGCCACAACAGGCAGGTCTGGTAATGCATTTAACAGTGGCTGCATGTCTCCAACTATAACTGCACTTGCTCTCTCTTTTGCTCTTCGCTTTTTAATTCTAGCATCATCTGAAGATTGAAGCTCTAAATAACAAATAAAAAGATGCCACTGAAACTGGTAAATGGGTTATGTATAAGGGGCCAGTCATAGCTTCATTTACAACTCTGGGTGTCAGGATGGGCTTGCACTCAAAAACTGTTCAACATTTCTTTACCTCTTCTTTCTTTCTCAAACAATTTTCTTACCTCATTGAGAAATAAGCACTCCCAGGCACCAAAAAACACCCCCCATTTATTAAGTTTGATTTCTTTCCAACCCCCCAGACCTTATTAGGACCCCCCATTTATTAATTTCAAGGATATTGGCTTTTTTTATGAACCTGTCATTGCATTTCCTTTCTTTGTTAGTACTATTCACAATCAATATCCAAGGCAAATAGCATGCTTTTATATATATTTTAGTTTCATGCCTTATGACAACCTGCTTTTGTTCTTTCTGTCCTTGTACAATCACTTAAAGTCATTACTCAAAATCTGACCCCCTCAGTTATTTTGACCCCCATTTATTAATTTTCAGAATTTTTTCAACCCCCTGTTCATTAGGACCCCCCATTTATCTGGCAATTGAGAGTACAAGATTCCATACCACAATGCTCAACAAATTTACAGAAAGCTTCATACTTCCAGTTGTCCTTTGATAGTTTTCATACCTTCCTCAATTAAAACCATCCCTGGTTCCCAGAGTTATAAACAACTGACTCCTAAGAGCTTGAATCTATGTATCAATGAAATATCAGGTGAAATACAAAAATACACCAAATAAAAACTCAAACATCCATTAAATCTGTCCAGTATTTGATGCTATATGAGATACCTTCTTAGGCAGTGGAGGGTGAAAGAGAGCTCATGTATACCCCTACATAAACATAAGGTGATATTATGTTCTACATGATCATTCCTAAAGACAGCATAATTGGCTTTAACAACAATGTGCCTCCATTCCAATTTAGGTATGGACCTGTGAATGGGCTACCTATTATGTCCCATTTATACTGCTACAAATCACTTGTTGATCCATATCACAAGTGACACAGATTAGCATTATGTCTACACTACTCTAATCAATCTGGAGCAAAACCAATATGCTTCATATTATCACTTTTGATCATTTCAGTAAAAGGAACAAAAGTTATCCAGACTGCATATAATTGGGAATTCTAGCTCTTATCTACACTGTTACAAGCCATTTTTTGATACATATCAATAGTGATCCATAGTAATGTAAATGCGACCTTAGAACCCAAAGTACACTTTCACCAAGCAACAACTTCAATTATTGTGATTAAATGTTTAGGTCAAACAATGCAAACTACAGATATATAACTGCATACTGTGTATTGCTTAAATAGGCTTAATTTTTGGCACTTCGCATTGCCATTTATAATCTGGTACACCTTCTACAGTAAAAAAAACATTACTTGCTAAAAGGCTGTCTCTCTTTAGCTTTCTTTTCTCTTTCTTCTTGGATACTTTTGAATTCAGGATTTGAGGGTGTATTTTTATATCCTCGAAAACTACTTGTGTTGGTGTGCTGCATGTTTGGATATCAATCTTCAGTTCTTTGTGCAACTGGCTTGATGCATCTTTCTACCGCAATATACAAGAATCGGGTGAGTAGCTCTATCCTAGATTTATTGGAAATATAGCTGTAGACAGCCAATTCAAAAATTTCAAAGCAGACCTCTGAAAAATTGTCAGAGTCCAAAAAGTCAAGTATGATGCTTTCATAGCAGGTCTCTTTCTACCCTCATTACCAAAAATACTTTACAATGTACAGAAATTGAACAATTTCTGTACTCTAAATCCTAGGATTGACTTGTCCCAAGCACAATATAGAAAAGTCTCATATATCCTACCATCAATTCATCTGCATCATGATGCATTTGACCAACCCCTGTCTTTTTCTTCAACTTTTGCTTCACTTTCATAATGCTCCGTCTCGGTTTTCCCATCTTTCAAGTTTCACATGCAACATAGAGATAAATAGCAGGCCTCATTAATCGGCCTCTCTTTCACAACTAAGCGCTTCCGCTTGTATTCAATAGCGAAGGGTGCAACCTAACATTGTAAAGACCTGGAGATTCTGCATTGTTCCTGTAAATAGGCAGGGAGATTTAGTCAAAAACCGGGAGATGACAGAAATTTGTTAAGATAATTAATGTTCTTGATAAAATACTGTGTTCAGTAAGTAGTTTGTGACAAAAATGATCATGACACATCTCTTCAAACTAATTTCTATCAGTTTCTGTTACTCAGAAAGTATTAACTAAAACTTTTTGCCATGAGGAAAGTCAATGTGACCATTGTATCAAAACTATAAAGCTTTTTCAGATAATCACACAAGAGTGAAAGGGGATGTCAGAAAACCAATGAAATAGCAAAGAGATGGAGACTGGGAGAAAGTGGTCAACAACAGGGGTCTTCTGACAAGACTGGGAGAGTTACAAGGTCTGCATACAGAGTCCACAAAGAATGTAATTTGATGCTTGGTTGTGATGGATAGTTTAACTTCTGTATACTTGTCATCTGGGGCGTGGCCAGGATTATAAAAGTGAGGACATAAATGACAACTTATTGGCCACACCTACTTCTCTGAAGATTTGCTACTACCCTCCCCCTCCCCAATTATTTTCTCATCAATTTTAAAGCAATCCTGAATGCCATATTGGCAAAAGTGGGGGGGGGGGTATTTTCTGTGTCACTGCTTGTCATTATATAAAGCTATACTTTGAAGTGCACCTATCACCAAACAGTGAACTAGACAATGTTTATCAAAATTACTTCTCCACATTTGGCAAACATGAGTCTGGTAATGTCAAATGTGCTCATACTGTACTATACTACACATCTACTTCCTGTCACTGGCTAGCTTTCTTGAAAACTGGTAGCACTATAAAGTTATGCATGGTATTTACACAATTGATGCAGGATAAGACAGACTAAATTTAAAGAACATGATCATTCACTTGCTCAATTCTAAATCCATTTCTCCTAACTCTTTCTCCTCAGCTATTGCTACAAAATAATCTGCCGGTTATTTGATGAGACTAAAGCAGCAAAAGTAGTAACTAATGTAACAAAAATTGTAAATAGTATGGCTCAAAAACCTTAAAAGGTCAGGTATAAGAACAGGAAGATAAAGAGAGACATTTTTTACAAAATTAAATTAGCTACATGTAACTGACATGTGAATTTGTATGAAGTGCAAAAAATTAAGAAAGTAGCTCAAAACTGATATTATTCCTAAAGCAATAAAGAACATCTAAAGCTGAAGCTTGATGTATATAAGAATGCAGAGCTAGTAGCATTAAAGAACTTATAATTACACAACTTTACAAAGATTATTCCCACCTTCACTCAATTAAATTAATTACATGCTAAGAGAGAATACAATGCTAAATGAAAGCTAATGAGTACAACAAGGGTTGGTCTGCTGTACTGGTTTTTTATTTGCATCTTCAGGTTTTGGGGCAATAACTGATTTCTCTGCAGCTCCAACCTGACTCCTAATCTTCTCTAGCTGGATTTTGTGCACTTTTTTAATGGTATCTGTAAATGCAGTTTCAACATTCGTGGCTTCTAGTGCTGATGTTTCAATAAATAGCATGTCATTTTGCTTTGCAAACTCTTCTGCATCTTCAGTATTTACAGCTCTCAAGTGCTTCAAGTCACTCTTATTACCGACTAGCATGACAACAATGTTAGGATCTGCATGCTCCCTTAGCTCAGTCAGCCATCTTTGGATATTATTGAAGCTCCGTAACTTTGCAATATCATAGGTAACCATGGCACCAACTGCACCTCTGTAATATGCGCTTGTAATTGCCCTGTATCTTTCTTGACCTGCAGTATCCCATACCTGAAAAAATAATGTAAAGATATTTCTAACTTATTTTTCATTGCAAATAATGTATCCCACCTCCATACATTTGCCCCACTTCTTCTTTCTCATCAGACTTGAAATTAATTTTAATACAAAGGCAATAACTAGTAAAAAAGTCACTTCATGATAGCTCTAGTACATCCATATAGCCAAGATGATACCAGTCCATTAGTTAATAAACTCAATTCATGGTAAATTTGCAAGCTGAAAATCCAGTCTAAGACACTGAAATAAAATTGAAGTACCTTTCTGAATAACTAAGAAAACTAACATTACTGCACTCACAATCAGGATTAGTGGGGTAGTAATGCAAAGCAACAAATGACAATGTTCAAAGCAAATTCGGATAAACTATGAACGAAAAGGGGGCTGTTTATAACTGTATCTTCGTCTTTTTAGCGGCGTATCCTTCCATGAAATACAAGGTTGACCCTAATTATTCATAAATCGCTCATGGTGAGGTACACTTCTACACTAACGCTAAACAAAAACAAAGATGTAGTCAAGCTTCACACTGACTTAGCATCAAGAGCTGCTTTACAAATACGACAGCTGAGTGACTTTCCCTTTCCAAATCACATCAAGAATTTAATACAGTAAAGATTTCTTCAGTTGGCTTCAAGATTATAGGGAATTTTACACTTGGCATAATACCAGATACCGCTGTAATTGTGTAATTCCAAATGTCGCGTTCAGGACATACCTGTGCTTTAACGACTTTATCGTCAAGCTTTATGCTCCTTGTCGCAAATTCAACTCCAATTGTTGACTTTGATTCTATGTCAAACTCATTTCTGGTGAAGCGTGAAAGCAAACACGATTTGCCAACACCAGAGTCGCCAGTCAACACAATTTTATACAAATAATCATATTGGTCTTGCTTAGAAGACGCCATTTTCTCATGTTTTGTAAACTGTACATTCGGGTAATAGACGAGCATGCGCAATGAGAGCGAGCTGCCGTTTCATGCCAACTAGTTGATTCATGATTCTCAATTCTGGCGTCGCAGACGACGCCCGAGGGGTGGATCCAGACAGTCGCAAAAGACTTACACCAGTCACTCAACATTCTGATTGGCAAAGCTAAAGGAGCAAAGGGCAGAACAACAATTTTTGTTGTTTCAAACAATATCTTGAGAAAACTGTTCACACCATAAACATTTATGACCAACCTGGAAACAAAATAGAAAAACCACCCATTGTACGTCTTACAAGACCTGAACATCCCATTTCTTGAATCACAGTTTCTTAATCTGACTGTTGTCCGAGATAGGCAAGATGCTTTAAAAACTCATCCGTTAGTCACAAGAAAAAGTATCTCATTACAAGATATTACTCTAGAGTACTATCTTGTAAAATTTAATAGAAAAGGGTGTTACTAACAACGGGGGAGCCCCCCGTCGATTAATTTCAAAAGAATTGCCCCTCCCCACTCCCGTTATTAGTAGCGTCCCCTTCTAATGAATGTTACAAATCGATCATGATTAGAACATGCAGAAAATTGAATTACCTTTCAATAAAGCAATTTACCAGCACGAAGCACTTTCTATTAGCATCCCTTTTCTATTTAAAATTTGCCCACATGCATAGTCCCTTCTATTAGCATTCTCTTCTTATTGAAAATTGGCCGACATGACTCTCCCTTTCTATTACCCCCCCCCC
>WIPJ01067708.1:294332-308478 GCA_018155075.1 Cassiopea andromeda
TACCCCCCCCCCCCTTCTATTAGAGACACTAGAGTAGATACCTTAAAAATAAGTACCTAAGATAGCGTTTCAAGATACTTTATGGAAGGGTACATGATCAATGCCCCTAACAAATTGTTGTTAGGGTCACTTGTGGTGCACCACAGGGATCTATTCTAGGACCCTTGCTATTTCTACATTTTATAAATGATTTGCCGAATGTGTATAAAGAATTGAAATTTTAGCTCCTTGGTGATGATACTAACATTTATTATGAATCTGATACAGTAGACAATGTTGTTAACGGAATTGAAAAACCTCCTTGTACACTTGAAATGATTATATATCTTGGTAAATAACAGAATTTAAACTGTTAGAGGGTAGCCAACATCACATATATTACATTTTGTACAAAGATAATTGGAATTTTAAATACATAAAAAAACTTTCCTAAGTCTCAAAAATCCAGTACTGAAATAGTCCCGGTGGGTCATCACACTCTTGGGGCAAAGTTATAGTAATTTTTCCATTTGGGGGCAAGGCCACCCATGACCCCTGCAATTGCGTGCCTGATAGATGGTGCTCAACAATTGTACCCGAATTGTGAATGGCATGTGCGCACTGCATTCAAGTCACACAGATGCAGCGTGTTTTTGTTGATGATGTCATAATTCAACTCAATATATTTCTATGATTTATTATTTCTTGTTATGGCTTTCAAGTTAGGGGAAGTGTGATAACGAAAGTGGGAAGTCAGCATGTTTACATAAGGAAATAGGAATTGTAGAGACTTCTAAGCCTGTTCGGAAACACGCTTGCCCTGGTAAGTTGTCTAGATATGTTTACTCGCAGAAACTGGGACAATATCAAATTATTCATTGTTGGCGAAAGTGAAGGTCAAGATTTGTATATCCAGTCATGTGTTTTATAACAATGGGAAAAAAGAGGCGAGAAAAGACTTTGCAGTGAATCTGGAAGCATATATTTCAGAACTTATGCTTTTGTATCGCCATTCATTTCTCATTTAGACGGTCCTATATTACATAGCCGGTTAGGTTGTTAATGTTTACTAATTACAAAAGCAACTTTTATTATGATATCAATGTTCGTTCGGCTTTTTATGTTTGAGGATGGGTAGAAATATTTCTAGAGTAACTTGTTTTTGGGGTGAGATCATATCGTTCGTCCCTTGTTGGCAAACTGGTGTGGAGAAATTGATGAAGGTGACTTGAAGTTTAGAAATACTGTTAAAACAGGGTTCATACTAATCCTGGAAAACCTGGAAAATAGGTCATTTTTATGAAACGTCAGGGAAAAGCTGGATTATTAAGGGAATTTTTAATAATTCGTATTCAAAACAGGGAAAACAAATTATGTAGTCCACATATTATTTTCATTAACTCTTCCAAAGTGGTTGTTCTATTTGTTGTCAGTAAATGTGAACTTTGTCACTTTGCATATTGCTATAGCAAGTGTATGTGCATTTCGTACCTATTAGGCTCAATTTTATTTAGCTCTTTTTGTAAATATTTGAAATAAGGGTCAGGGAAACAGAGAGTGATTTTGACTATAAGTCAGGGAATATTCAGGGAATTTTGATTCACATATTGGGTATGAACCCTGTAAAATGAATCTCTGCTTTCTGCCTATAGGCAGAAAACAGAGATTCATTTCTGAACATGGAGGGAAGCCCTTCCTAGGGGGAAGTAGAATTTACAATCAGAAAATATCAAAATATTTGATAATAAATTGATATTTAATGATACCAGCTTGTGTTGTATGGTGTCAGTTTAATTTGTTGAGGGGGAATTGCTTTCACTTAATTGTAGTCAATGGGGAACAGCAAGAAAATGTTTGGGAAACAGGGGTCCAGATGAATGTAGTTCTATCTAAAGTAGTGACCTGTAGCAAATATGGTTGATTCACATATAATTACATAAAATTTGCAATTTTATGAAGTATGCAATGTACATGTAATTGATTTTTACCTCTTGATTATTTTAGCTTTTCTTCAGATTTACAATGGGAAATTCAGCAAATAAGTTCAGAAAAGCTCTTCAACAAGGAAATGAACTGTTGGCTTCCCAGCTTTATGTTCAAAACCCAGATATTAGGGAGAGATTAGATCCAAATAGCCCACACAAAGACAATCAATTTCACAATACACCTCTTCATTATGCTGCCAAGTATGGAATGAAATCATTGCTGAGAGATTTTCTAAATAGAGGTGGGAACCCAAATAAGCAGAACTCCTTAGACCAGACTGCACTGCATATGCTGATGATGGTGTCATCAGGAACCACACAATTAGTAGAACAGAAAAGGCTTGACTGCCTTAACATGCTTTTGAAGTGGAGTGGAAAGGAGGCCTCAGATGGTGTGAAAGAAAGACTGATGTTGGATAAAACTGATTATGTGAGTAACTTGACAAATTTTTTATCAAATGATACATTGATGTAGTTTTGTTTCACAAAAAATTTTCCACTGTTTAAATTATTTTGAATTTCTTCTTCAGCAGTTATGAGCATTCCTTCTTTAGTGGGCATATAACGTGTGGGAAATTCAAATGCCAATAGCGGAAATTTGAGTACCAAATAGTCATTATCCAATACTAGAATAAATTCAAATAATTTAAATTAGTCAAAGAATTAAAATGCTTCATCATTGCAAGAGCATTCAAGTTCTCAACACTTAAATTGCATTTCAATTTTGTTGTTAAAAGGCCTAAAGAGGAAAATGTCCTTTTTGGTATTACAGAAGCTCACTTTACTGAACAAAGTACCATGCATATTTATTCAAAGCTTTCTGGCCTACTGCTTCTAGCAGGTTGAGCACCCATAAATTCTCTTTCTATGTAAAGAAACAACATAAAGTAGAAAATATGAGAAATGGGCTAATCCAAGCAGTGCACATCAATAGCAAGCCTGACCAGTAATGTTTAGTGGTAATGCTATTAAAAGAGATTTGTGAGATAAAGACAAGGAAATAAAGAACAGGTGCAAATTATCAGCTAGCAAACTGCCATTGGCATTCTTCAGATGGAAAAATGTTTGGTTTGTATGAACAGCTACTGTCCTTATTGCCTACTCTTAAGAAAGAATAATTTTAAAAAGGAAAATGGGCAAAATAGTTTTGCATTCTGGGGGGAGGGGCTACAGCTTAGAAGCTCCCCAATATCTGAATATTTGACAGTATTTGCCTTGTCCACACTAAGCACATCTATAGCCAATAATACAAGGACCAAGTAATGTGTGCAGATTATTGAACAAGTTATATGCTGCATACACTTTCTGTTGTTATTAGTCTATGATACTGTATTGTTTTGTTTGTCAGTTATGGTCTTATGACAGTCTTATGCTCACCACACTAGACTGTTATGCTGTACTGTTATGTCATGCTGTTATGTTGAATTCAGTTATGTTGTACTTGATATTCAATTTTCCAATGTGATCTTTCTTTTGAGATTGCTAGTATAAACAAACAGACACATGCTAGCACACAGCATTTGAGTCCAGTGATTGGTTGGATAGCTTGCTCTGTATGTTGCATGTGAATTAGGATTTGATTATCACACGATGAATATGAAAGAGCTACTCTTTGTTCCCAATTTGATGATGGGGGTAAGCAATTTTCCAACAATCCAGCAGATAGGAGAGCTGGAATAAGCAGGATGATGAAAAACTTCTCTAATTGTCTATACTATGGATGTGTAATCAAGATAAAAGAACAATTACTTGCATTCCTAAATGCATGATGGAATTAATAACTCAAACAATTAATAAATGGGAGTCCAAGATAAGGATGCCCTGGAGGATTGTTTTAAAACATTGTTAAACAGAAGGGGTGCATTTCTTCAGGACTCAAGAGTATAGGTTTAAAGCTTTTTCAATTGTAAAGTAAATGACCATAACAGATGACTTTGGAGTTCACATTTTTTCAGCTAAAGAAAACAGCTTTGCATATTGCTGCTGCATCTGGTCTGTCTCTTTGTGTTCAAGTGAGTACAAATATAGGTTATGTGTTAGTATTCCATGTTTCCTTTTTGCAAAGGAACCCAAATTTACTCTGAATCGTTTCTCTCACCACAATGTTTTGACTTGTATTTTTTATCTACTCTATATACCATTTTACATGACTTGCCAGCATCATCTGTTTATTGATTTACTTTGGTAGAGAATGTTCTAATCAATAAAAAAATGGTCATTGTGATAATTAGTAGTCCATCTGATTAGTTATTGTACTGCATACTGCAATCTGTATAGTCTCTTGTGATGTTGATTGTGAATGGATACCAATGAAGTGCATGAAATGAGAATACTTATGATTTATCCATCATCAACATAATTCTTTTTGCCACATTAAAGTTATTTCAAATTATGTTACATCCAGAGCCTGGTTGCACATGGTGCCTCAATATTTTGTGAAGATAATCATGGTTTGACAGCATGTGATATTGCTGAACAGAAAAAGCATACTGCAGTAGCTGCCTTTTTAGAAACAAAAATGGTATTCAATGTGCAGGTAAGTGTGTATGGCATTTGAGGATATGGCTTGCTCAAAGCAGTCCTTTAGTGATATAAGAAAATGTCAAATTGTTTGTTGGTATACAGGGATGTATTATTTTGTTGGCTGCTCCTCCAACATTTGTTTAGCAGCAAATGCTTCAGGGTAGTCAAAAAAGTTTTAAGTTGAGTCACAAGTATGAGCTCCAGAGCGGAGAGCCTGGGGTTCCTTCCTAGTTTTTGAAAATTAGGGTATTGCCTTAGATTTAACAAAAGACACAGCCTAGATTGGGTAATGGGGTAGCTCTCTACCCAAAACAAGATCTATTTCCCATGAAAAGTAATGGTCCTTATTCTCTCATTGATGAACATTCAATTTAGGAAGAGGAAATTCTGGAAATTGAAGATACTAACCAGCAAACACTAAATGATGACGAGGTAGTACTTTATGTTGTTGAGAATATTTGTGCATTTATTTTTTGCATCATTTTGAAATTTCATCCCTGAAATTTGCGAGTATGTTATAGATGGCTGTTTTATTATTTATAGGACATTTCCAACTACTTGTACTAGTTAAACTTCAGTAGAAATGGATCAAAATGCCTTGATTTGTTGAAATTAAGCAAATTTAGACTAAATGGCTTGAAGTTCTTGCAATCAATTATCCATTAAAGAGGTGTCATTCATGCATTATGTAACACCAATGTTGCTGTATTTGAAGATGCTCTCTCCCTCCCTTGTAATGCTTTGAAGTATAACTCTCTACTTGAAAGAAGCAATACCATAGCAATTCCAGGTACCCTGTCTCTTTATTAGAGGTATTGCATTACAGCTGAATGATCCCAAAGTGGAATTGATAGTTTGAACTATTTGAAAACAAATCCAACATTTTTGTTTGCCATTAAATTCAACAGATAGGTAGCATCTGGTTCACATGATTGGGGTATAGATAATATCTTATTGGAATTTGGTGTGATGCCATATTGTCACAATAATATGAGATGTTTTGTATCCTTCTCTCTGACGACTTTCTGCAGCTTAAATGTAAGTGTGAAAAAATAAGCTACAGGTGTACTTTGATAACATCAGAAGTTTATACTTGAGGCAGACAGAAGTAGATGGATATGTGTACAGTTATGTGTTCCCATATTCTTATAAATGATTTAGAAAATACTTTCTCTCAAATAAATTGTTTTGGTATTATGGTAAAATGATCAGTAAGACCTCACAATGATGATGTTCTCATAGTATTGTATCTAGCATCTGTTCTATGAATATTTGTATACTTTGCAGTATTCTGGATTATGCGCCCAAGATCTCCAGGAAATCAAAGATCAACTGATTGTTGAAACATCAGACATGTTACAGGTAATATTAGCTTAATATGTAGCAGCCATTTTATCTCATGCTTTAATGGTTTCCTTCCTATCAAAACATGCTGTTTTCCCTTAATGAATGTTAATTGAAAATGTGAGGTTTTAAATGGCATTATCAAATCCAAATGATTACTTATGGTGAATGCGAAGAAGGTAAATTGTCAAAGTAAAATTACTTCAAGTGAATATGGCTAGAAGTTTAGTTTTGTCTATCATGAGAATATAGCAACTATCATCTACTATATTTTTCAACATTATAGGCCAGTGCTTCCCAAACTTTTTTATATCGCGGCACACTATTGAGCTCTTTAAATATTTACGGCACACCTATCATAAAACATGAACAACTTCTACTCGATATACTAACTTTCGATATGCTAACTTTCAACTGTCTATTGGAAATTGGAATCACTTGAAATAAATTCAAAAATGAAATCTCTTCACAGCACACCAATAATCATTCCACGGCACACTAATGTGCCGCGGCACGGTGGTTGGGAACCGCTGTTATAGGCTGAACCTTTGTTGCAACTTAGGAGTTTTACAAGCTCCACCAGTGGGGGCTAGCCTACAATTTCAGAAGCTTATAGTTGGTTGTAATAATCATCCGGAGGGTTGATATGGATATCTGATAGAGTTTTTTTATTTACAATTGGAGAGGTACTGGGCCCTTAAAGGGGGCTGTAACCTTCTACCTCCCCTCTGGGAGCATCCCTTTTGCCATTGTACCGCACCTAGTTCCATACAGCTCTGTTGAAATATGCATTTACAATTGCTCCAATTCTATACACATCTGGCAACTTCCCTGGTAGATGTGACACAACTGGTGCTCCTTATCCAACTGTGGAAGTAACTTCTCTTACTTCTTATTTAGGTTCCCCTGTTTACAGCTGAGGCTCTCCTCCGCAATCATGAATGGTCGAGAGAGATGCTTCTGGAATCCTGGATGCAAGACCCCCATATAGCCTGTGAGAAAGCAGGTGTTAAACTTGCTCAAGGTAAAGTAGTTAAGATACAAATGCATATTTACTTAAAAGCTGTCTGCAGAAGCTGACTTATCAGTTTGGTCCTTTACTTAGTCATAGCAATCACCAAAATAACAATTAACTAATTTTACACATTCCTTTATTGTAAAATATGTTAAGATAAAGACACTGAAAATAAGCGACATTGTCCTATTCCAATATTATATCTTCAATCCAATGCCTAGTATCATGTGTTGTTGAAATTAATAATATAATATTTGAGTTGGAAGTTGTCGCTATTTTTCATTGTCCTTATCATAGAATTTCTCTTAAAGCTGCAATTTCCAAGATCTGTAACAAATATCTTTACTACATTTATCCGATTTTAACTGCCCTTGAATATAGGCCGCACCTGCAAAAGCATGCAGAGATAAATGGCTCGAAAATCTAGTCAATTGAAACTGATAAGGCGTTTGGAGCTTGTAGACACCAGGGTTTGACATATTTGACATTTCAAAAGCACTTTTTTTAAAGAAAGGCGTCAGAGATAGCTTTTATAAGAAATTTAAGCCGCAGCTTTTAGTTTAGTAAATACAGTACTTACATTAGGATATGAATGCAATTTGCATGGATGGAGGAAAAGTCGTATATCTGAATATCCATTGGATTCCATGATAACAGCACTGAAGGTGGCCCTAGCTCGGATCGAAAATTTGTATCAATAATGGTAGTGTCAAAATATGAACGTAATGTCTTAAAAGTGCCAAGATGTAACGAGAATTGCCATCAAAAGAAAGTCAAGAGAAAATGCTAGCCCTATCAGTCGTCACTCTAATTTTCAAATTCATTATAAAGCTGCGCTTTTCGCCAATATTTTCAAACTTAATTGCGTAATATTACAAGCTACATTTACATAAAAAAAGCATTTTTTTAATGGAAAGTGATGACAAGTATTGATTTTTCATATTTCAAGAATAGATGTGACATCACGTTGCATTGTTCTTGCCCCTTTGTGATGTAGGACCCTCTGTTTGATTACGTTAGATATTTCAAGCATGATATTTGCAACCTCATTATATTCAAATCATTGTCACATTTTATGCATATACAGTAAAATCTCGTATACAAGCCCCCCGAAGATAAGCGCCCCCGAATATAGGCCCCCTGTAAACTAACCCAAATATCCTTCCGAATATAAGCTCCCCGAATATGCTCCCAGGGCTTACATTTGGGATTCTGTGTGTGTAGTTAGGATGATGAATAAGCATGGACAGAACATATATGGAGCCTCTGTCTTTTCTTTGTTCTTTTGTGAAGTTTGCACATTAAGTGTTTTTATTAATCTCTCTGTTTGGACACCGAATGGTGAATTTTTTGGCATACACAAGTTACCTGTTAACCCACAAGACCCTCTGAATCATCACCATTATCATTATTTATAGTCGGCTAAAACCCTACTTGTTAAAAACTAATTCAAACCAACTATTAAAACAAAGGAAAAAACATTATTAGACTATAATACAAATGGAAAAAGTATTACTTATTTACACATTGAGCATGACATGCTTTGCCACCCCACTTTGCGATCAATTTTTAAAAGTTTGTCAAGGTACCAGCTCTCTTTATTTGATCGTTTAGCTATTCCGAATATAAGCCTCCTCGAATAGAAGCCCACCAAAAATGCTAACGAACCTCCATAAACCCAGGGCTTATTTGTGGAATTTTAACGGTATTACATCGCTTAATCTCGGTCGTTTAATCACGGCAGTGGAGTTTATTTTGCTATTCATAGAACTGTTGTTATACATATTTTTTTATAAGAAACCTAGCTCAAGGTCTAGTACTAAAAGTTTCTTCATTGTTGGCCACATTTTAGTTTTAGAATTTTCTTAAAGGTTTCATAATTTAGTGAATTAAATTGCTGTGCAAGTGTACGCAGAACGTGAATGTAGCCAACTATTTGGCGTTTAACAACCAAAATGCGTCAGTGCGAGCTAAATTCTAAAGCAATATCATATTCACATTATTTTGGTACAGCTCTACTTTGAACTAGGTAACGATTTCAATGTGTTATTCGTCTAAAGTTTCTTAGCTCTTTCCTTGTAGTTCTATAAGTTCCTTCAATTTTAGGCTGTCTATAATATAAGAAAATAATATTAACTTCTTTAATTTAAAGTTGGCTGCTTACAGTAGCTAATACAATGCTAATTTAGGCCAACTATTTGCAAGAAACAAGATGCTGAGAAAAAATATGAAGATGAAAATTATAACTTCCCTAATCCAAAAATAAAAGTCTTGCAGATCCTACAGTTGCAATGCTCGCATTTCTTTGAGTTCAGATGTTTTTTAAATAAGTTTGTCTAGTACTAGGTTGCTTGTAAAGTGGTTTCTTATAAAAAATACGTGTACTGCATCATTGCAAGACCCTTATTATATGCTTTTGTGTTGTTGACTTAAGATGCGATTATGTTCTAGATCATGTCGCTCTGGATCAGTTGAAAAACGAACTTAATGGAGCTCGAAAGAAGACCATTTCACCTTGCACGAGTGAAAGTAGAAATGTAAGTAATTATGTGCATTTTACTCTTTTCTAGTTTTTGTTTAAGTGAATTAGGGATTATTTTTGTCTAATTTGAATGAAACTTTTCATGAAGTCAAGTGTTTCTTCAGACACGCCTGAGCCAGAGAGCTGGGGGTCTTACTCATTAGTAGACGTTTAATACCAAAACTGTTGTATTTCCATTGAAATATAAATTCTATATTTGCTGTCCATGATAAAGGTTCACTTACATCCAAAAGGATTGGAAATGATAGCATTGTAAAAGTAACTGACTCGCTTTTAATGAATAATTTCGTAGTACTAAGCTCCCCTTTTATAAATTTAGCAATTTTGATTTGTCCAAGTATTTCTTGAAAAAGATTGTGGTAGGGTTCGTCTGCGTTCTTCTTTAAGCTTTATTTTTTGGTCATATAATGCTAACCATGATCTCGTTGCTCTGAGAACTTCTACAATTATTCTTTTACCTAATCAGACAATGTTTTTGTGCTGGATGTGTAACTGAGAGGCACTAGAGCTTGAAACACTAAGAACTGTTGTAGAATAGCTAATGCCCACTTTACACGACACTCTTTAACCCAGGCTCACCCCAGGTTCACCCTAATTCCAGTTCAACTCCGTTTGATTTACACGACTGGAGCTGTTTTTATAGTGTATCTTGATCCTTGGACAACATGGGTTAAGTTATCAACATCAGAAGCTAGATAGATATTGAATTTTCTCGCAAGCATTGCTTTGGCCTGCCGTTTCCTGTCTTGAAAGGGGATTGCTCTATATTCGAAAAAATCGTTCCTCAAGATCAATAGGGTGTAGTTTTAAACACTTCAGGGACTTGGTCCCTGACCTTCCTTCTTTCCCTCACTTCACGACGCTGGATGCCGCTGTTACATAGTATCGTAGGTGTTTAGCACTCGTTTAGTAGAGCCCTCCCATTCCAAAATGTTCTCCGGTGTTCCTATTATTTGACGTTATTCTGTGTTTATTGCTAAGTACCTCTTGCTCCGTGCTGTAAAGTGCTCATGTGGTTTCAATTTTTGGTTGTATTCTATCCATTATTTAAGAAAATTGCTTGGTTCGTAATATTATCTGAGGTCAGTAGTAATGAATAACTTTAATGAATGAATGGATGAATAAATGATTTGATGTGAATAGGTTTTCTTTATAGAACACTTTAATTTTATCTTTTAACGACTGCAAATCAATCTAAGGCACCGTTTAGTTTAGGATTTTGAATTTTTGATTGGACCTTTTCAAACTGTACTAATTACTTTTTTAAATAATTAAATTGAAGCACTAATTTTGATCATTTTAAACGGTTTTTGATTTTAACGTAATAACTTTTCTTTTCAGCATAATTGCGACATCTGTGATGAAGTTTTGCCTGCAAATGACAGCATAACAGAAATCCCTTGTGGCCATATGTTCTGTAATTTGTGCTGGGAAAGGTTTTTCATAAGCTTTCATATTTTTGCTAATTGTATTTCCTGCTCCTTTTTCACATTCTTTTGCCAATGGATGAGAGTTGCTTTTACAATCCTTGATAAATGCTCCTTTATAGAGACTGCTCATTGTTTACAGAGGGGATTCTACCGAAGAGAAATGATTTTTCATCCAGAAACTATCATACGCAACTTTGAGATTGTATTGCAAAGTATTTGCATATCCCTTTTCTATCAGAAATTTCCCACCATCCAGTCACATTGTCTTAGGTACCAGCCCCTTTTTAAACAATGAACGGTCTCTTATGTCGTTTGCTGTTGACCGCAAGGCCTATTCAACATTTTTCTATTGATGTATACATATATTTTTGCACAAGGCCTGTCTGTAGTAAGGGTGCAAAGAGACTGACGGTCTATAATTGTTTATGCTGTACTTTAAACTGACTGTCTAGAGACCTTAGGAATATGTTCATTTGGAGGTGTCCCACACGTTTGTTTTGTTTCATACTATGAATGACTTCTGTAGTTTGATTTAGCATCAATTCTCCTCCCTATTCAGTTGACCTGTCTATGAACCAGATGTACTGTTGTAGACATTTTGAAATGCGACTGCAACCGATGTTTTGATGCCAATCAGTGGCGAAGCCGTCTTTGGTTACGGTTAGGACAACTCTTAAGGGCCCAGTTATTTTTCTAAGCTAGAAAGAGCCGGCCTTGGAGAACGTCATATTTGCATATTTGGATCTCTAATCTGAATCTGTAATCTGAATCTCAATGAATTGAATTATTTACAATAGGTAAGCAACAACAACACTAAGGAAAGATGGCAGATCAATAAGAGTAAGAATGAATAATTAGGAGTAAGGGGAATTAAACTCAGGTTATGAATACTGCAAGCCGCTTAGCCTTTGACGCCCTAAAAGGGCACCTAGTAGGTTTTCAAGAGACAAGTTCTTCTTTTAATTCGGAGTTTAAGTGGGATGAGGCCCCGACCTTATTGAATTCGTAGAGGCCTCGAATATTGAATATGTGCCACTGATACCACTCAAACACTGTTAGCTGCTGAAGATTATTGTCATGATAGTTCTTGTCCTCGTTAGCATCCTCTTACTACTTTCTACTTTTCTTGGCAGGTACTTGTCCACAAAAATAAAAGATGGGGATACGCATAATATTCTTTGCCCTGGTCACAATTGTGATAAGTTGGTGCCAGTGGTGGGTTTAAAGCTTCTTTGTTTTTCCAGTTTCTTGTAGATTGGTATCCGAAGTGTGCCTTTCTCAGCCCTTTTATAAGTGCCATGAAGCGTGTTTTTTGCCAATGGAGGAAAGCTAAACTCCTCAAAATTTATGATGGAGGCAGGCATAGAAAATAACAGTAAAGTTTCATGGATGTGAGGAAAGAGCATTGAAGTAATTAGGGCCCTCGTCTACGTGCATAAAGTTAACGTTTCGAGGCAGATTGGATCGTTGGTTTTATGCTTGCCCATTTTCCGCCAAGTAGTAAATGGGTGCCTTGTGAACAACTGGGGCTATAAAGGAAGCGAAAAGAGCTAGGCCACCCTACCGCTCTAGCCAATGGCCCAGCATATTCGTCCTCCCTCACAGGAGTTTCCTCTAGGTACTATAATATTCGGTATCCAATCTTAACCTATGATGGATGGAATGAGAGAAGAGATAGGGGTTATTAGCCTGCACATCTGCATGCCCATGGTAGACTTTCTTAGGCACCATAAAGTTAAAAAAAGTAAAGTTCAAAGATACGTTATATTTTGATGTGAACTCCATCATAGATTGATAAGTGTTACTACTGAATAGGCACATGCTCATTAATTTGAGTTGAGTTTGTGTGTGCATAATGTTATTGCCTACCATGAAAAAGATGCCGCTTATACCAGAAATTAAAAGTTTTCTCTAAGCATTGTATCCATGTCTACTTTTGATTTCATGTATTCCGTGTTTACTGTTGTGATAACTATTACAATGAGAATCAATATTTTAATTGTGGTTGTATCCTTGGGATTATTGGGTTTTGCAATTTTATGCAAGAAGCGTAGTTTTTAAACCACAGCTGTGATAAGCGATCCATTCGCTTTTAAGTTACGGAATAATTTGATTATTTAATTCCAAAGCACTTTAAGTATGAAAATTTGTAAACCACTAATTATTTCTTGGATGTTTTGTCGATAGGAGATTACTGAAAAACTTGTTTCTAGAGATATGGCAAAGCGATATTTACAATTTGATATAAAGGTATGTTTTCTGATTAAGTAAAAGAGTTTCAAAGCATATTGTCAATTCTTTATTGTCATCTTCACTTCTCCTTAACTATTGTCTTGTTCATATCCAAATGGCTGAAAATGAAGTAACGCTTTTGAGGATATCGGCTATGTCATGAACAGGGGTGATTTCTAAAAATTATAACAAGGGATTTAACAGAGATTTTAACGAGGGGGCTCCGTCCCCTGAGCCCCTCTAGAAATCACCCCTAGTCATGAATCATAAATTTTCTGGTACTTTTGAGTCCCGAAAAAACAGCCACCTGCCTAGTCATTTTTTGCAAAAATTCACTCAGGCATCCTTATTCCAGACCCCCGGTTTATTATTTTTGAGTCTATAGATCGATCGAATTCTCACGTTGAATGCGAGAAATCGAGTTTTTCCTCACGTTTACCTTTGAAACGACATTAAAAACCCATTCATAGCTATTGGTGATTAGAGAAGTTTTTCACCTACCCCGCTTATTCCAACCCATTTCCCATTGATTTTTCTGCATATTTTCAGCTCCCCTACTATTTCAACTCCTTGCCTCTTCGAGACCCTATAGTGTATCATCTCAAGACTACGATAAATGTTGATTTTCTGTGGTTTTGATGATGTATTATTGACAATACAGATACGTATTTAATAATTTATGAGTACATTCTAAGATATTACTTCTGGGTGAAATGTAAGGTTTTTACATTATTCTATAGAACCGTGTCATGAATTCCCATTATTCATTTGATTTATGGAGTTCTCCTAGCGGCTCCCTTTAGCGATTTTTCCACAGCCATAATCCCTAATTAAAATTCCCTTCCCCTCAATATAGGATATATCATTCAATTTTTTTCATTTAATGAATGGAATTAAATATTTAAAGCTAATGTAGATGTTTTCCCGAAATAACTCCTTTTATTCTGAATAAGATTCTGAGGCCTTGATACCTACAGATAAACAGCCATAAGCGTATGTATATGTGCATATATTATAAATATGTATGTGTGTATATATATATATATATATATATATATATATATATATATATATATATATATATATATATATATAT
>WIPJ01067708.1:322367-335914 GCA_018155075.1 Cassiopea andromeda
TATATATATGTGTGTGTGTGTGTGTGTGTTTGGGTGCATTCTTATTTTAAAATTTTCTGGTTTATGGAGTTCATAAATTTCAGTTTCAGCCGTCAAGAACCAATGGAGAGTCGCTTGCTGGAGTGGTTGGAAATGGTTAAACTAGAAATAAACAACACGACTTCAAATGCATCTGGTGATGAAAGGATGCGATCAATTTCTAGTTTGAGGAGAAGGATTGCAGATGCTTGTCAAAGGAGGGAAACTCCAGCAAAAGTTAAAAGTAGAAGCAAAAAGTACGGTATTTCACTTCAAGACCCAGCCACAAGCCAAATCGGGGCAGCTTCAGCAGTTGCTAGTCAGCGTCGACCTTGTAAGTGGAAAATTTTCCGTTTCAAACTTATTCAGCATCATTCAATTGTGGCTCAACCATGTCTTTCAAATATGTTTTTTCGAAAGGTATCTCGTGCATCATTAACCTGACACACAAGGAGATGGCATTTGGGGGTATGGATCATGCTTCTTTACTGTAATAGGGCATGAGTGGCCTTTTGATAAAAGTAGGTTTGAACGTAAATGGTGATGCTCGATCAATGCCAAATAATCACTTTAGTTTACTTTGGTAGCTTTGATTGTGTTGCAATGTCCTTTATCAGCATTGGGTATCCCTCTTATGTGTTATCCATCAGGTGCCTTGCTTCGTAGCGTTGGCGATCATTTCTCTACACACATCTCGATCCTTGGCAGCTCTCAGTATGTCTGTCACTTTTTCCACCTTCAGCCACGTCAGGCCATCCAACATCTTCTCTCGTGGTCTTCCTCTACTCCGATTTCCTTCAAGCATTCCGGTGGTAATGTCGTACTCCATCTTTTCCCGTCTCATAACATGCCCAAAAAATGTCGCCTGTCGTTTCCGTATCCTATTTAAAAGCGACCGCTCTGTGACCGCCTCCTTTAAAACCTCTTGATTTGTTTTCTTTGCTGTCCATGGAATTCGAAGCATTCTGTGTTATAGTATGTTAAAAATCGTATTCGCAGGAATCTATGCGACGAATTGCTCTTGCACATACGATTCCTGCATTCCATTTCGATCTGGAATTCTTATGCGTTCTGCTGTGTTCTCCTCTTGCCCTATTGTTTTTGCCATCCCTGCTTCCTCAGAATGTTGTCTGGCATTAAGTTTATGGTACTCTCTGTTGCTTCTCCAAATGACAGGGTGTCTATCATGTCAGGGATATCAGGAAAATGTCAGGGAATCTGTTCCCTCATGAGTGTGTCAGGGAAGTTTCTGTGAAGTTTGGTCCTTTTTGCATTGTAAGAGAAGTTTCAGGGAATTCTGGCCCTTTTCACTGACTCCCAAGAATAGTGCAACATACATAAATCGTCTTTTTTCATCCTTGTGCCATAATCTATTCTGTGACTCGTGGATCATTTGGGAGGTAGTCGGTTCCTATAATTTTCTTCTGTTGGATAATAGAATGAAACATATTAGGGAAAAAGGGATATTTGTCAGGAAAGTATCAGAGAAACCCACATTCCAGATTTTACGTACACCCTGAATGATACGGCTGGATAGATCAAAACTCCATGTGTGATAGTCAAATCATGATATTTCTTCACCCTTAAACTCAACAGATATGAAATTAAGACGAAGAAAAGTCTTAGGCGCAGATGATAGCACATCTTCAGATGAAGAAGGTGAGCGTGCTGTGCGAGGTTCAGATCCTGTTGTTATGGTAACTGATGATAGTGATAGCAAGAGTGGTTACTGCATACCAAAAAGAGGTAAGAGACCTTTGGTTGTTTATTGCTTACTTCTCCAGCTGCAGATGTTTCCTTATATGCTATGTTGTCCTCAATTGTGGCCTAGTATTCTTTTCCTTTTAAGGGGCCATTCACGTATTACGTCACACTAATTTTAGTATTTTCAGACACCCACCCACCCCTTGTCACACTTTGTCACAAATTCAAAACTACCTGCCCACCCATAATGTGTGACGTCACATTATGAAATTCCTTTAGATATTTTTCTGCTTTCGTTGTGTTTATCGTGTCTCTTTTTTATTGAAAATGGTGGAAATTAAAAAGTGAAAATTAGCAAAATGGTATCAAAACATTACTTCCAGATCACATTTAGATGTGGAGCCAAATTCGCGCTGAAAAAGGCCAGACTTGCTTTTTTTAGGCCAACTGTGCTAACTTCTTCAGTTGTTCAGTTCTTCAATTATGCTCCAAAAACAACCCACTCACCCCTTGTCACGCTTTGTCACATAAATCAAAAGACCCCCACCCCCATTGCGTGACGTAATCTGTGAATGGCCCCTAATGTGTCATGGCCGAGGGTGTCGACGATCATGTGTTTCCTAACCTCTTTGTCTTGACAAGCATGAATGAGGTCGCTTCCATTTGTGTTGTTGCTCCAATTTTTGACATTATCTAGAAAGGTCACCTTCTGTCTGTCTCTGGCTCTTTTTCCTACCACTTTTCCAGTCCACGATAGATTTTCTATGCTGTCTTTTCTCATTACATGCCCTAAAAATGGCAGTTCCATTTTTGTGATTGTCATTTTCCTTTTTTTGATTCTTTTGCATGAGCAAAAAGACAGAGTGCATCCTTTTGGAGCTAAGAACGTAGTTACTGTAGCTCTAAAAGATTTTAGCGATATACCAACTCCAACGCGATAGGTCATAATTCACAAACTTATTTTTTTATTACGTTTCCATTCTTATGTTTGATCCCTTCACAAAGGTATGCTGTCTGCATCACGTGAGCGCAAGATGGTAGTAGTTCAGGTTGATTACGTCGCAAGTTCACCATCAGAGCTCTCTTTGGAGGTAGGTGATATCATTGATTTGATGGGTAAAAGAAGCGATGGATGGTGGCGTGGAAGATGCCGAGGAAAGGAGGGGCTTTTCCCCTCGAACTTTGTTGTAGAACTCGACCCAGACGAGGACACAAATTTGAGAGCATTAATAAAGAACGATGCAAACGGACAGTCATCTGCAGGTGCGATGAGGCATTGCTTATACGTAATATGTCCATTAAGTATTCTTTATTGCTGATACTAGAGCAATTTTCATTTCATGGCTCTTTTATTGCATTTTGATTTTACAGCTTTAGTAGTACTGGTTCTTATTTGGATGTCCGCACTTTTCTGCCAGTTTTCAATCCCCCTCCTTCCCCTTGTCCTTGCCTATCTGCGTGTTGCTTAACCACCCCCTCCCTCTGTCCGAGCGGAAACTGATTTGGAAGCCATTTAAAGGGCTACAAAAAATATTTGAAGATAAAGCTCTTTTAGGAGACATGCATGCTGTACTTATTTCGTGTTGGTCTCTTTACTTTTCAATCTTTAACGAAGGAAGATGATGATACAATTACCTTTAAATGCTATCTCCTCTCTCAGTGAGACTGCACTGAAAAGGATTTCCACTTGCTATCAAGCCCCCTCCCTCCCCCTGTCCGCTTTTGCCCGCATTGTTGTTAATCCCCTCCCTCCCCTAAAGTGCGGATATCCATTATGGATGCCCCCTATTTTTGTTTCACAGTGAGCCCTCTCTGAGCTTATTATGTCTTTTATTTCCGTGTTCTCACAGGATAGTGCTGCATACATTGTAATGTTAATTTGAAATAGTATGGTTTTGGTAGATTTAAACTACTACTGTACTTCAATACATGTATTTACGAAATTATAATAGCATTTCATCTCTAAACTCAACAGTTAAAAATCTATCAATGGGGAGAGCATTTTTAGGCACAGACGATAGTACATCTTCGGATGAGGAAAGAGCTCGTGCTATCCGAAGGTCAGATCCCTGTATTTTGCTATCGGATGACAGTGATAGCAAGAGTGACTCTTGTACACCAAAAGCAGGTGAGAGATCTTTTATTTACTACTCAGTTCTAAAAGTGCAGATCCCATCTTTGTAGGCTATATTGAGGTCTGCAGCCTTCGTTTCAGTGAAAGGCATTGTATTTTTAGAGGTTAACACAGAAGTATTGCAGGCCTGGCTGATTTTGCCAATGTACCATTCTAACACAATAGTTTATGATTTTTAGACGCATGTGTTGTTGTGTTGTTAAGCTTCTTTTTCATCTTGTTGTGAAGGTATTTTATCTGGAGTACGTCAACCTAAAAGGATGGTAATAGTCGAATTTGACTTTATTGCAAGCTCTCCATCGGAGCTCTCTTTAGAGGCAGGTGATATCATTGAACTGATTGGGAAAAGAGACGATGGATGGTGGCGTGGAAGATGTCAAGGGAAGGAGGGGCTTTTTCCATCAAACTTTGTTGTAGAACTCGACCCAGATGACGATGCAAATTTGGAATCGTTAAAGGAGAATGCAGCAACAGGGCACTCACCAGCAGAAGGTAAGATAATGCGCTCTAGATACAATATTATTTGCTATTGCAAAATTGAGGAATGGTTTTTTATCGTTCTGTACATAATCATTATAATTTTTCAGTTAATTTGAGATCCTACTGGCATGAACCCCATTTGGCACAAGCTTACCGCGAGTACTAATTAAAAGTTTAATCCTTTTGACTCTCTACTTCCTCTGTAAATGCTGCCTGTGCAACAAAAACACCCTCGATACAATTAACGTTTTTATAAATTTTGTGAGTGCCTGAAAGCAGACCGTATAAATACATGTTATGTATTTACACGGTCTTGCTAGTTTGATCAAAACTTTGCTAGGAAAAACATTTTTCACATGTTATTATTTGAAACTCAGCCTGCCTTTCTTTCTTAAATGTTTCTCCATTTTTGCCTGTCAGTCTCATGTTTCTTGTAGACGTGTTTCTTATACAAGAAACGTAAAAAAATGGTACTATGTAGGGTTGCCCGTCCGGACTAGCCCAAGCTCGGGATCCCAGGCTTTTTGACGTTTTTCTTAAGCCCGAAGCCCGGGCTAAATTACAGAGAACGCCCGTTTTATAAGTTTTCTATTTTTGGCTTTGTTTTGCATTAGTCAATAAATTATCTAGTGAGCCTACTGGTGTGCTTTAAATTTCCATTTTTTGAGATAGGACTCGTATCTGTTTATAAGCGTTTTTAGGCGTAATTTCTTCACAAAATGTCAACCAATCCAGATTTTGAAGATATCTGAAAACGATGTAGCAATTGTGTTTGAGAACGTTTCTTGTTAAACAAGAAGTGCAATTCAACGCAGTGCAAACTCTGCTGGAAAGTATGGAAAGCAAGTACGAAAAATCCTCTCAGTGACGTTCAAACCAAGCACAATATTGATATTAAACCAAACTTAGAAGACAGAAGCTGATGGTAAATCGCAAGCCAAAATTTCTGAAATAGACCATTATTCACATAATATTAGAATCCTCTTGGCAAATAATTTCCCGTTAGAGTGTATCCGATGGCATGAAGAGAAGGATGAAAGTTGCTAAACGTGATGGAAATGTTTTCACGTGCTAGTAGCACACGACAACAATCCCATCAATTTTAGCAACTTTTTTGTTTTCCTGGGCCTCAATATTTTTAATTTTCCACATTTTAAGCCAAAAATTAATTTTACTTTACCTAAAGCACTAAAATTGTAACTTGGCCTGAAAATCAAAGGAATATATTAAATTCATTGTTTTACTTCATTTGGTGTCTTGCTTCATCGTAAAGCAAAGCAAGAGCGCAAGCAGAAAAATAATTCGAATACACGGAAGTTCGAAAGTCTTGTGATGAAGCTTGCTCCTTCTATTATTCATAAAAACTTTTAAACTTTCATCGATTTTGAGCCTCAAAAGTTCTTATTATATTCATTCTATCCATTGAAACAAGTTTGTACTGTGCTAAAGTCGAAACAAAAATAGCAACTTTCACAGTAGGCCATTAATATTTAGTTAAAGGAAAAGCCTGGGCTTAGCCCGGACTAAAATCCTCCAGGCGCGGAGCCAGGGCTTGAGATTTTTAGGCACCCTTAGTACTATGGCTGATATGATGAAGCGAATGAATGGCAAATTCATGCAGTCGTACTCTCAAACGAATTTATTAAATATCCTGTTTTATTAATTCTATGGATCTAACCAATCCTCCATGCTAAATCGCACGTGGATGTACAAGCTTATATTTTTAGACCATTTAGTATGTCCATTGGCCATTTGAATGTTATAACCATACTTTATGCATTCATATGTGAAAATTTTTCACCAACTCTTATTTTGGTGACCGACTAGTGTAGCGATAGGGATTGTTATTCTCCTAACCGTTCCTTAATAAAGTAAAGATAATCCTAGAGGTATGCTGATGAGATTTTGAGAATTCGCCAATACAAATTTCGTTTTATAGAACGAACTCTTGATGCTGCGAACTTTTTTCGGTCACTTTAGGGCTCGCACGAGGGCGTAATCCATTGCATAATAAATTGTAGTGGTTGCTTTTTATTTAAAAGAGAGAGCATAGCTGTAAGGTTGAATCATTGTAGCTTTGTTAGATAAATAATTTCATTTGATGATAGTGTTCATCGTTTTTAATGGGCCTTTAATATTCAACCTGTTTAAGTTGCGTGCTGTGTTCTCTTTCAGCCGCGGACAAAGTACTCCAACGAGCAATAGCATTGTCACTCGCAGAGTACACATCACAAGACTGTTCACCAAGTTTGAAGGCAGAAGATGTTCACATAGTGACTCCGCCAGATTCATTTGAGAGCACTGAGTCAATCACAAACTCAGATCATGAGGCATGACCCTTACCTGTATTTCGTTGTATACTACTGTCAAAGGTAATCAAAGTGTCTCCTTTACTCAGACGAGACGGCCCGGTTAGCCGGTTAGCTCTTCCTTAGACCAGGTCAAACTGATCGAACATCTTACGTAGCGTTTAAAATATGTTAGGTAAAATATTCGTTCTGTTCGACCATACGTGAATCATAATATGTCACCTAACATGGCACAGCTATCTATGACAATATTTGTTTTGGATTTTCACCATATTTTACCTATCATCTCCAAACAAATGTTTTGTGACCTAAGAAAGGGCAAACTGGCCCGAAATTTCATCTAACATTTGCTTTACAAAGGGTGGGTGAAATGCTTGATCAGTTTGAGCATGACTTACGTATGCAAGCCTTAGGAAAGCGATAGCTATGTGTGGCTTGTTGTAGTTTTGCTAATATGTACTGTATGAGCATTGGAATTGGAGTAAACTAATGTAAACTTTGGTAAGCAATGATACATTATCCATGCGTTTATGTGTGAGTACACGTGTGTATTTCAACCTTTATTATCCGGGATTTTTGTATGTAAAAAGAATGGGCTGTATCCGTCGAAGAGATGTTGAATTTTGATTGTAGCAACGTGTAATTAGTAATTATAGAATCAAAGACAGCTCTTATTCAATTTAAATAGAGTTTCAATTCTTTATGTGAATTTTCTTTACTTATAGACTATTGATTGCCATGATATTTAACAATAATAGATCCTTTCGGTGGACGGAAATTTGTAATTGTATTTGCTCGAAAGATGATTTGAAAATGGAAGGTGTTTGTTAGGGAGTTGAAGCATTTTTGCCGACTCGTATTTTAAGACACCGTTTATTGTTAGAATGTTATTCGTGACATCATACTGATTAACAGCTATTGTATAATGAAAGTTGCAAAGGAAAACTTTTCGAATTGTCAGTTTATAATTTGCTAAATGAGCCGCTTCTCGTGTGCTTTGGCTTAGGATAGGTGATATATTATTAATTATATTTTTCTAGCAATTGTGATCTATAATGAATAAATAGAGTTGAGAAAAAGTCACGGCTCTACGGCTATTAGCCAGAGGGAGGTTTTCATGTTTTTGCCATAAATTATCTATTTAGCCCTCCTCTCAATTAAGTCCCTTCTCCAATCAGTCCCCCTTTTTGGACCCTTTTTGCCCCTCTAGAAAATTTTGAATACTACCCAGTGTAATAAAGCTTCATAGAAGTAAGTAAACTAAGCTAGATCACGCTTTGAAAGCAATAGTTCTCATGCTATCAAGAATCACAGTCATTCATTGACTTACTGCTGATAAAGTCGTTCTATATGAACGGTTACTACACAATTTTTCAATTATGTTTGTTCTGTTGTGAGCTAATGGTGTATAAACTAAACAATATGAGTATTTTTCTCTATTTTCAAACAGTAAATATTTTGCTAACTATTGAAAATTTTTAAGAAATTTATTACGCCCCCCTCTCTTAGAAGTCCACCTCTCCAATAAGCTCCCCTCTAAAGTGCGTGAAATTAATAGCCCCCCCCCCAGTGGCCTTTACAGAGAATTTACGGCATGCCAGTTTTGAGCAAGGCCCGGTAATTGCCCTGTCTAAAATCCTAGCTAATTTATATACAGTTCAATACCAAGATAAACGAAAATTAATATACAATATGTTCTGATTAAAAAAGAAAAAGTTTGATGATTTACAAGAACTCTCACACCCTTTGATTTTTAAAAGATTGCTTCAGCAAATTTTGGAAAATAGTCAATGAAGAGGCATTTTTTATTTCAGTGCTTAGTTTATTCCACACCTTCACACCTCGATATATGCGTTGCACGTATGGGAAACTTCATGTCCGTACGAAATGGGAAACTTCATATCTGTACTGTATAATGAGGAGTGTTTTATGTGGAGAAGTGGCTGCCGGATGAAGGCTTGGCTTTTTCTGGACTCTGATAATAAATAGTGTATTTAAAGCTTCTCTGTCTCCCTCGTATCACATTTAGCCTTCAGGAGTTAGGTCAGGCTACCTTCCTTATTGTATCATTTTTTTAGCTAATGAATTTGAAACACTGTTAGGCCATATTCTAAATATATTAGACAGTTGAATATTCTTTAAATGCACTTAACTATTGATGGCTGATGCACAGTTCTTCTATAGGAAAGTTTTTTTTGCCCAGCATTGGAAGTTTCTTAGCTTTTTCTTGATTTCGTTGTCAAAACTTTCTTAAAACTTAGCAGAATTTTTGTAGTAGTTAGGTTTTGGGTATGCACAGTAAGAACAGAGTTGAAAACTGCATGTAAGCTAGAAATTACGATTGCTCTTAGTTGGCAGACAGAAACGTGAACATGTCATATAAAACATGTTATAAGCAGACAATTTTGATTTCAATGCATGTCAAGCTATCTACATTCCTAGGTCTGACATTTAGTATTGAAATTTCTTGAAGTTTCGAGCAGTAGACTTCCAAGCCGCCTTTTTTTACCAAAAAAACGTGTATACACAGCAACACCCAGGCAATGTTTATGCATGATGGATGTCCACGATATGCTGCCATTTTTTGAGATTCGGTAGCACTTAGGACTTTTCTTGTAATCATATATTCACCTTTGACAAGAAGAGCATAAAAGTTCTTGGGTCACTATTGACTACTTGCTATATGTGAACTAAAGAAGTATTATGTGTTTGGTAACTCATATTATGTCGAATCAAAATACAATCTCTTTGCGAGCTATTTATCATTTTTCTAGGAAGTAAATCGAATGCGCTTCTTGGAATTTATAGATTTTATTATTTCCAGGAATTTCAGATAGCCTTTTATGGTAAAGAAACCCTATTAACGTAATATAAAATTTTTTTTGAATGAATAGTTTTTTTGCTAGAAAGGTTTCATAGACAGTTAAGTTATTGTACTATAAAATATGCTGTTAGAAACTCGTCATTTCTGTCTGTTCTTGCTCTTTTTGAAAAGCATTTGCTTGAAATTTTAGTTGCTTTTGATGAGATCCAGCTAGTGCCCACCTGGTGTGGAAGTAGCGTTCGGAAAAGTGACGTTTAGTTTTAGCAGGGATATAAGAAACACCCAAAAAGATGGTAGCAAATATTTTCCGGGGGAACACCCTCACAAGCAAAAAGGACACTTAACGTACAGATTTGTGGAAAGTGGTGGTGCACATATTAGTTGTGTCCCCTGGTTCCAATGTCCATAAGTTATTTGAGTGTGTCGAAAACGCTGCCCTTTGGAAGGCCAAATGCTGATTGGATAACAATGACGTTGTGACTTCTTTTTCGAATTACGTTGTTGCTAGTGGTGTAGAGCTCGAAGGGCTCGTGGGGGCTCAGACCTCTACTTATTCTTAGAACAGCTTTTAGGGGCTTTATACTCTCAAGTCCCAAATAAACGGTAGGGAGTCAGAAAAAAATTTTTTAAAGGGGGGAGTCAACATAAACAGGGGTCGGAATTTGAAAGCGGCTTCAAATGATTATAAAGCGATGGAAATAGTAAAAGCAGGTTGTCATAAAGCTTAAAACTAAAACATATACAAAAGTACGCTATTTTGCTATGAAAATTGGGAATGAATTGTACTAAAAAAGAAAGGAAGTAAAATGAGAATTAGGAAAATTAATTGTGATATTTAAAACTAACAAATGGGGGGTCCTAATAAGGTCCAAGTGGTTGGAAAAAATGGAAATATTAATAAGTGGGGGTGACATTTATTTGACATTTGAGAGTACCCATAGTCTTTCGTGTAAAAGTGGCAAAACAAGGTTAAGACAGTTTTTGGGAGAAATTCTTATCACGTATTCTCAATACAGGCTACAATTCAATTTCTGTTTGTGTGTCTTTGGTATTGAAATGCGTATTGGCTGTTTCATTTTTAACCTAGCTGTTTGTAATTACTCATTTCACGTAAATATCGATAACTTCCCGCCTCCGTCGCCCCAAATCATCATTTCGCTAACGCAACAACTTCGAAGCCCAACACCATATAGAGGCCAGTTTACGCGCCAAAATCAGTTGCCAAATGAAAAAGAGTTGGATAGGTGTTAATTTAAAATGTTGGAGAAGACGCTTGACTCAAAATCGCGGTATACAACAGTGAGAGAGTTGGGAAAAGGCTCGTTTGGAAATGTTTGGCTAGTTAGATCTAATTATAGCTTTAGATCTTACGTTAAGAAGGAAATGAGCGAGAGGTGTAAAGATGAGAAAGAACGTGATTTGGCCCTAAATGAGGCTCATATCCTCGCCAGACTCAAACACAAGAATATTATTCGTTACAAAGATGCTTATTTCGATGATGGGAGGCTGTGCATCATTATGGAGTATGCTGATGATGGTAGGTAGGGATCTATTTGCACAAGTTAAACACAAAAAGTTAGCTCTAATTTCAGTTGACAGTATCTCTTCTCATATATTTGAATTTAGTAAATTCACATGTATGGGTGGAGGCTTATACGAGAGAAGCTTATTGAAAATTTTTAGCTCTAGGATGGGAGCTTATTTGAGCAGAGACTCTGGAGCATATTTTTGAGTGAGGGGGCTGGACCCTTTTAATAAATCCCTGCATGGACCATTTTTTGTTAAGCAGTGAACATGAATTTCTTATTTTGTATGCCTAGCTTGCATTATGACATAGTGCCTCATTTCTTGACAGGAGATCTCTACACCAAGATTAAGAATCAAAATGGCAACAGATTTGATGATAGTGTAAGTTTGGAAGTCTTGACATTTAGGGATTAGCATATGGCTACGTTCCACTCTGCTTGCAAAAATGTAAATGTTTTAACAGCATTAAATGTTGCTGACACCATATAATCTGATGATCCAGAGAATGCAATACTCTTAGTCTACTCAGACGAAATTCAGCTCCATAGCCATGGGGTGGCTTGGGGTGGTAAATGCCACCCTTGTTCAACAAGATGCCAGCTTTTTGCCACCCCTGGGAATTTTTTGCAATGTTGTATTGTTCCTTTATTTTTGTAGCTAAGGAGAGATTTTCTGAAGTTTAAGTTGGACTTAAACTTGGTCTTTGTGACATACTTTGTGTTTCATAATCAAAGTCATCAGTTTATTGGGATAGCACAAGTATAGAATACGCTCTCAGATTCTGTACCATGTGATTTCTCCAGGACAATTTTGCCACCCCTGAAACACAGGCCTGGCTACAGGCTTAATAAAATTTTTGCAAAAGCTGCACCATTCAGTCATATTTTTTTACTAATTTGAAGAAATTTATCTAATCATTATGAATCAAAGTGAAGGCTGCTTTATTTCTTACTATCTGATATCTTTAGGAAGCAATGAACAACAAAAAATATAAAGATCATTTAATTCTATGTGTAAGAAGTATTGCAAGGTTTGATTATATAAAAGCAGAATTAATGTTATATGTTATTTGTAGCAAATTCTTGACTGGTTTGTACAGTTGGTAATGGCTGTAAAGTATATTCATGACCAGCACATCCTCCACAGAGGTAAGGTTATTGCTTTTGAATGTGAAAGGTATTCTCCTTTGTAGAATTATGATAGAATTCTGTTTGTTCTTGTGGATGTAATGGAGCACTCCAAAAGGGGACTTGCAGATTTCTTTACTAAATGGCCATATCAGTAATTTTCACACTTGATTTTTTTCATATTGGTTATTTTTTTAGATAATTTGGTTGCATTTTGAACTAATCTGAAAGGCATGATCTGTTGAAATATTTTTGCTTCACTCACTTCCACCTCTTGGTAGCATTTGCCCTCTTCCCCCAGTATTTCTGCTCTGATGCCTTTTCCACCTCTGTTTACCATATGCATTGCAGCTTTTACTTCATAAAGGCAATGTAGATTTTAAAACAGGATTTTACTCCCATTTTTATTTACACTGCTGATGTCATCTTGGGTGAGTGAAAAACAATCTGCTTTCTCAATCACATAATGTCCATTTTCCCTCTGCCTCTTCCCGTTTGCAAACTGCCTGTTCACTGTATGCTCCTGCCTTTGGATGCTATCCATTCACCATCTACTTCCCCCTATGTAGATTGAGTACTCACCCTTGCAGCCTTTTAGTAAATGTCAGGAAATCTGTTATTGATTGTTTTCCATTCTGCTGTGTTAGTAATTAAGATGCTCACATAACTCCTAAGTGCTTCATAAGTGTAGCAATAAGTCTGGTTATGCCTTTCTTTTGTAGATCTAAAGTCCCAGAATATTTTCCTGACAGTGACAGGGATTCTGAAAGTTGGAGATTTTGGCATATCACGGCTTCTTGGATGCACATCAGACCATGCAAAAACAGTTGTAGGTACTCCATATTACCTGTCACCGGAAATCTGCAGAAGGGAACCGTATCTATTCAACCTACAATTTTTACTGTTTGTTCTTTCATTTGCTATAAACACTGTATGCAGCTTCAGGGGCAGATCCTGGCGCCATGACCCCCCCAAACGGCGAAATTTCCTATAGCAAACAATAGTGTTAAGAAACTAATCATATGAAAAAAAACAATAGAAGCCCTCCCCCAAAGTCCAGCTCTGGTTCTGCACCTGTGCAACTCACATCAGGTGCTTGATTGATTTAGAATTTTATCAGTTGTCCATGGAATCTTGTGGGTGCTCTACTGCAACCCTCGCTATTAAACTATCCTTTGAATAGATTTCTATTTCACACTCCATGTTCTGATCAAAGAGACCTGCAGCACGGAAGCAGCATGGGGCGAATGCCCCAAGCCCTATGCCAAAGGGGACAGGGAGGGGAGATGTGACCTTTAGAGTGAAATGTTTCGTTATCACCTTAAAGATTTATGATATGGTATGGTAATAAAATTATACCTTAGGTGTCCTGTAGTACATTTGCTTCCCTTGCCATTTTCTTGTGTAGCCCTCCCCCCCCCCCC
>WIPJ01067708.1:354037-366728 GCA_018155075.1 Cassiopea andromeda
ATGATGATGATGATGATGATGATGATGATGATGATGATGATGATGATGATGATGATGATGATGATGATGATGATGATGATGATGATGGCTAGCCCATGGTTGGAGACCTCCACGTGGTGGCAAGCGGGCACAGAGAAACAGCTGCCCTTAAGTTGATAGTGGTTTATATCGCAGAGGTTCAGAACTAGGGTAGATGTTGATGACCTGTGGCAAACTGTCCAACCAGGCCCCTTCAGTGAAAAGCATACTCAATGGCTCACGCTACAGCTCTGCCTAGTAACTGTTGGGGTTACAGAGTGGATTGAGTGTAGCCGACTCGATCACCTCTTTTAAACAAATGACAGGCGAAAACTGACCCCAGGGTCAGTCCTAGGCCCCCTTCGGGGGCGAAATGGAAAAGGCAGACAGATGATGATGATGATGATGATGATGATGATGATGATGATGATGATGATGATGATGATGATGATGATGATGATGATGATGATGATGATGATGTATCGAATAGGGGTACCATTTTCATCATGCCACAGCTATCATTTCATTCATTATTTTTTCACTCTTTATGCACAGTAACCCCATCAGCTAATGCTGCTTTTCAGGGGGCCGTGACAAACTTTGCAACTTAAAATACAATATAAATATATACAATAAAAGTAAATACCCTAATTACAAAACTAAAATAACAGAAAAATAGCATAGGAAAAGTAAAATATCAAAATCGATGTTTAAAGACAAGTACAGAGGGTACTTTTTAAAACTCGGATTCAAGGATGTTCCAAAGATGAGCCCCACGATAGTGAGTTCTGCCCATTAGCAGTTTTGAATAGAGGCTCTCGCAAGTCAGTCTCAGAGTTTCTCAAATAGACAGTGTCTCGCGTAGAGTTTCTTGAAAAGCTATGTTGAGAGATAGATTGGTACGAGACCGTTTAAGGATTTCTAAACCATATCCAGTACGAGGCACTTCTCCAGTGAGAAGGAAAATCACTTCGCTCAGTAGCTTATGTGAAAGGCACTCCGTATTGTTGTGACTATCCGATCCTATAATGTAAATGATCGTCATCAACGACCATTCACGATGCTACGCGACGATAGCAATCCGGTATAGTGTAATTTTACTCCGAATCCAATCCTGCTTCTGAAGAAATTGACTCCTGATCTTGCTCCTGTTGTAGTTCAAGTGTTGAACTCTGCCTCTTGTTACGTTGCAGCATGGTTGCAGCTTCTTGACTGTTGATACCAAACACATTTTTCACAGTGCGAGGATACGTAGCTTTCTAATTTTGTGTGGGAAAGAATCACAAAGCTAGAGATTCGGAGTTGTGAATAACAAAGACTGATCAATTTGGCGGATATCGGCACGGGCTACACGTTTTTTATAAGAAACCACTTTATAAGCAACCTAGTACTAGACAGCCTAAAGTTTAAGAAACTTTTAGAACTACAAAGGAAAGAGCTAAGAAACTTTAGACAAATAGTACATTAGAATCGTTACCTGGTTCAACGTAGAGCTGTACCAAAACAATTTGAATATGGCGTTGCTTTAGAATTCAACTCGTACTGACGCATTTTGATCCTTATAAGACAAATAGTTCGTTACATTCACGTTCTGCGTACGCTTTCACGGCAATTTAGTTCGCTAAGTTGCAAAACTTAAACCGCCCCCTGACTGTGCCTGACTGTATCTCTACCCAACCAAAATGATTTTCGGAGCCAACTAATTGTAGAAGCCAATCTACCAGTGATGAGTACTATCTACATTCGAGTTTACCTCCGTTTCCCCCAATTACTTGGGACTTGGAGGGTGCCTCTGAGAGGACTTTAGTTCTGGCACGAGCATTTATGGCCGGATGCCCTTCCTGACTTCACCAATGGCCTACGGTGGGCCTCGAACTCAGGACCATGTTGGTCTGAGTCCAGTGCATTACCGCTAGGCCACGGCTGCTCTGCTCTATCAGCAGTATCTACATACTCGGCGCAATTAAGGCATGGCTCTAAAGGAGAACTGGCCACAATTTATTCAATCCTTAATAAATATTTTCTCATAAATATCTTTTCATGAATCTGGGCTCTGTCATAGATATATAGGCAATCTTCCAAATTAGAACATTTGTTAAATTTGTGGAATTTAAAGAAGAGAAAAGAGAGATGCAGAGAGATGAAATGACGCTTGGAACATCATCATCATAATCGTCCTAGAATTCTTGGATGGACTCCTTCGGTGGGCAGCTTTTTACTTGGTCAGGATTCTTTCCTGCATGAGCGGTTTTTAGAATCGTAGTGGAGAGAGTGGACATTTTAATAGCTATAAACTTTTATCTTCATTCCAACTTTACTGTACAAATGGCTCGGCTAGGTGACTCGCGTCACTGCCATTGAACCTGCGAACTCTAACTCATGTTTCACATAGTTCTAGCTCTAATGCTCATCTTAACCTTACTCCTAGTTCTCTACGACGGGTACACTTAAATAGTGTAGAAATACTGATTTAGGATGCATCAGCGTCTTTGCCGACATAGAGTAATCGTTACTCAACATAAAATACAATGCAAGAGTATACCTAGTCTAGTCGTATATGCCGCAAAGGTAAAAAATCTTAAATCCCTAAACAATAGAATGGAATTCTGTGTAATGCACAGTATTTATTACGGGGTTTCTATGGCGTGCCTAGCTTTACGAAATTACTACGTTTTATTATTAAAGGCAGATTTCCACGAGGCAAATTGTGCAGCAGATTCGCCGCGAAACGTAACTAAGCATGCGCAGTTTGAGTAATTTGCTTTCAAAGTGATCGCTTGAAAAAGTAGAAACAAGTTCTACTTCTTCGCGGCGAAAAGCTTCGCATGACGCTTGAAACCAAGGAGAGTGCAGGAAGCACTGATACTGATGATCATGCAATCTTAAATCTCTCACTAGCAAGTGGAATTCTCCTTTCTTGGTACGGTCTTCGAATATCTCTTACCCAAGCACTTTTCTTTGACTTTGAAAAAAAAATTATTATTTTTATTATTGAAAACTTCTGCTTTTTATGATGCTATTGCATTAAGTTCAAAATGAGAATTCTCTTTCTAATTAATAGCAGCGCGTTTACGTTTGGAGTCATGATGTACCTTATCAGTAACAAAAGAAGCGCCAAAATTCGCTTCTGCGTGGAAATCAAAAAACAAATTCGCCTACAAAATTTTCGCCGTGAATTCGTTGCACAATTCGCCTCGTGGAAATCCGCCTTTATACCTAACCTGAATTATTCTTAACGACTAATATACATACTTATGGACATATACATGCGTCTTACAATTTATGTATAGAAACTAACGATATGCACATATGCTAACATTTCCTGGAAACTATAATGATTCTGTTGGCTCATTTCCAGTCGAGCCCTCGACGTATCTCACACACAACTAATATGTGACGACCCTCTCAACCTTCTGCAAGCCTTGAGAGTCCAAATACCTAATATACCAACGCGATACGACAAAGACCTCTACAGTCTTCTACAAGCACTGTGAGTCTAAATACCAAACAACTAAATATGAGACGTCCTAATACAAGATACAAGTGCTTTCACAAGCTACTTTATCTGTCCTAATTTTCCATGTATAACTCCGTACTTTCATTTATAAATTAGCAGTATAACACAGTTTTTCACAGGATTTGAAGAAATATTTCTCATGCCTAGCGGTATATTAAAACTACAGAAATAAAGGCTATTTCTTCTAAAATACATGAAGAAAATTAGACAGTTTGACTATCTGTCCAGGAAAAAGAGCATTTACATATTCAATCTTTAGATTGTATAAACTTTTGTTTTCCAAAACATTTAACATCACTTCTGTAAATTAAAATTTCTAATTTGTTTGATATAAAAGACTGTCAAAATGGGCCAGCTATTCAGAAAATTTCAAGTAATTTTAAGATTAGAGACGTTTTCAAGGCCAATAAAACAATGAGCTTGTAGAAGAAACTCACGCGCCATTCTTAATCGCAGGCTCAAGTGACATTGGCCAGTGGTAGCCAAGATGAAAAACAGCTTGCAATGGAAACCAGCTGTGAGGCAAAGTGACAGGCGAAAACAACATACGAAGGCTCCGTTGAAAACTTCTATCCCCATTTCAAGCTTGTAAAATAACAAAAAATGCAGCTAGGGGTAAAATTTGCTATGAAATACCCTGTCGGCCCTTATCTATCTATCATAGATTGTATTTAGGGTAAAATAGCCCTAAATTAGAAGAAAAACCGTCCCGTTGCCACATAAACAAAGTCGGCAACATCACTGTTTTGAAATGTATTGTTGCTAGACAACGGGTTGAACGCTGCAGGGCGTCAGAGAACTCTGCTGGGCGTTAATCGTATGAATGGAGGAGCCATACCTTGGTTAGGCTAGATAGCAAGGATAATGGAATAAATGCTACGAAGATGCTGCAAAAGAACAAAGAGTTTAACGTAGCGCATTCTAGAGTACCGAAAACTCAGCGTGTGGGAATAATCGGGGGATGGAATAAAAGAGGAGTTGAAAAGTGGATGGGATAGAAAATAGAAAACACATATTGTTGAAGTAGATTTTTCAAATGAACACATCTATTCATATACAATTCGCTGTTTAAACTCTTCCTTGTACTTCTGTACGCGGATTCTATTTCTTTGCGCACTGCAGAGAACTGATTCTCCTCAGAGAGCTGATTTCAGAGTTAATAAAAGGGGGTTTGAATAGTGACGGGGGGCTAGGGAGAAATTCGAAAAATTAATAATCAGGAGGGGGCGATAATTTGGTACTCTAGAGTAGCTAAATCATAGAGTTTGATTTTACCATACAAAATACGGGGATCAGCTGTCCTACCGTATTGGCTGCTCAGCACATCAAACGAAGTTATGACAGTTGCCAATGGGTAACTAAGGATATACGACTCCTGCCAATCAGTGCACACATCCGGTTTATGTTAGTATATATTTACCCAATTCACCGCACTCTGCCCTTTGATTTCATTCCAAAGCGACAGCTACGAATCTGTACAGCACTTGATCAAAGAAAAGGTCAATATGAAGGTAGAGGTTTTAGTGGCAAGAAGGCTGAAATGCGGCGAAGGCCCCCATTGGGATGATAAGAACAACCGTTTGCTATTTGTGGATATAACTGGCAAGAAATGCTTTGTCTTTGACTGGGAAACAAAAGAGGTAAGACTTTAGTGCAATAAATATGCTGAGTCATAGTGAACTATGCTAAAGAGTAGAGTGTTAGGCCCGAACACAGGAAAAAATACCTGCCAAAGTATTGTATGTATTTGCCAGCAACGTTTCTATGTATAATGAATCTTTAAGTTTGTTTGGCTTAGCAAGATGTGGGTGATCATAAAATGGTTTTTTGTAAAAAAGAACGTGTACAAATTATAGTGAGCTGAAATGTCTGTGCTACATACCCCCGTTTTGAATTTAACTGGACAACAGCCATATTCTATCTGGGACATTGGACAGTCCTCACCTAAAAAGAGTACCGACCACTTGTCCCGCTTAAAAGTTATGTAGGCGGTGTGCACATTTTTTATATGAAATGTGTGTTCACTGCCAAAAAAATTTTAAGAAAGTTTGGTACTGGATTTTGAGATCTAAGAAAGTTTGTAAGTGTCTAATCAGGGGTGCCGGAACAAGGGGACAGCGGGGTGGCTGCCCCCTTGCCTTAATGTCAGAGGGACAGAGGGGGCAAGAGTGCCCTTTTCGTTATACTGTTTTTTTGAAAATGATGACAGGGATTGCTTTAAAGTACACTCCTATTGTCAATGTATCATTACTACAGTCATAGACCGAGTTGCCGGTGAGTGTAGAGGATGCGACACACCACTAACGTTTTCGATCCATATGGTAATTCTGCAATATTTTTCTTATTATTCGGTAAATTCTGCAATATTTTTACATCCTGTGGCAGTCTTGTCGCTTTGAGGTTCAGAGCAGGGGGTGGAAAAATCAAAATTAGCTAGACAAATCATTTGTAGTGTTTTGTTCTCTCCAATAGTCCCCACATTAACAGGAGAAAACAGTGTTTCGAGAAGGTCCCAAATGACTAAACGGCTCCTCTCTGATGCTCTTTTTGAGATGTTGTCTTCATGCCTTCTTTTTTTGTTCACTTTCCAGAAACAGAACACGTGTATCTATCTCTAGAACTAGCAAGTGAGCTCGAGGGTAAGGAGCGACAATGCCCGGTAAATTAACAAGTAAACTGCTAATTAAGGGAGAGCTGTTCCGTAATCGATCCCGTACCTGGCAGAATGGCTATAGCAAACTTTCTTTCATTTCAGCCTGTTGTTGTATAAAACAGGGAAGTCACTATGAATTCCCAAGTACATGTCTCCAGCTTCTGAAAAAGGAATTTATTCACAAGCATGAATTCAAAAATCTGGCAATAATGCTACTGTTAAACATAAAAGCGATATTTGTGGCGAATACCCTCGTGATGAAGAATGATCGGGTTAAATTGAGACAGATATGGATAGCTGAGATAAGGTTTATTGTACTGAACCAGCTAATTAGTTAGCTAATTAATTGCATTCATTCTCTGGCTAGAGATAAATGATCAACTTAATGTCTGCGCTTCTTGCCAAAAGAGTGTTTTCCAACGTTCTAGTGGGCGTAAACTCAAAACATTTTTCGCTCGGTCCGCTCGCGTGTTCAGAACTTCTTTTCTTCTGTGTGATCGATGCCCTGAAATGATAGCTTATGACATTTTCAAATTTACACTTATTTAAAAGAAAATTAGTTTTTATCCATTGCTAGGGTACTTTTTGTACTATTACCTGACATGCTGTTGGTCACCTCTACTAGAGATATTCATTCGATGAACTTCAAAATTTCAACTAGTTATACCCCCAATAATTGTCTCTTAATTCCGCTCCTAGATACAGTATTTTAACTGATTTCAGGTTCTTCAAAATTTATCAGCGTTCACATGATGCTATTTTGATTTTTTTATTGTTGTATACTCATTTTCATTGCGACATCAGATCAGGGAATTTTTTAAAGCAGCTCCATTTTACTTTTTATCATACTTTCATCACATCTTTTATTGCACTATATTGTATTAAAATAGTAAAATAGCCATTTTTTAACAGTAAATTGGTTGAAGCAAGCGAAGGGCGTGGCCATTAAATAGGGCGTGGCTTAGTGCTCTTTACGAGAAAGCTTCCATCTTTGTACTGATTTGCTTCCGGCACGCCTATGTATAATTATTGACAATTAAGATTATAAGCCCTCAAATTGTTTGATTTACCTAGCTTGATCATTGATTCAATGGCTCATAGAACTTTTTGACTTTCTCTTTTAATGTGCATGCGCAAAACATCGAAACTAAAAGAGTTTTGCATAGAACGTTCTTGCACGGAGAATAAATGCGTAAATATTTTACTTATATTGTTCGACTTACGACAGGGGTGTAGCATGTTCCAACGAGGGTTATAGCTCCCTAGCGCCACCCTTGTTTCCTTGCAATGGAAGAATGATGTTTGAGTACAAAAAATAGTATGTGAAAGAGTTTTGTAGTACACGTTATTTTAATTAATAAACTCTCTGGCTTCAGCCTGGATGTTTCCTAATATTTTGTCAAATCCAGTCATAAATGTTTCTTAAATTTTTCTTAAATTTAAAGACTACCAATAATAATAGCAACCCAGATTAGGCAATTGTGATGAAAGAAACCGGGTGCTCCGGTTTTTGAGGCATGTAATGGATGTTCATTCTATTTTCTTGCTAGTAAGATCAACAGTTTACTAGTAAAAGTAGTTTTTGCAAGTTGTTGTTTGCAACTCAGCCTGCCTATGTTTCTTAAATGTTTCTTAATTTTGCATGATTTCAGTCTCGAGTTTCTTATAGACGTGTTTCTTATAAAAAAACGTGTTTTCAGCAGAAGTAATTTACGCACCATTTGATTCATGATTTAGGTCAAAACTCTTGAAGGAATGGCAAAGAATGTACATGCAGGTAACTTGCTTAGCAACTATTTGTTTTCACAAGTATACATAAATACATACATAAACAAAAATCCTTTTATGTTTGCGCTTGATGCTACCGTGCAGCGACCACTTCTTTGGACGGTGCAGCAGGCACGACTGTAAATAATCAAATCAGTTTTATGACCTTCCAGATTGATATTCAATAGGCTCTCGATATTACGAACACCCAATATATCAAAATCTCCATTTTACCAGCCAAAATCTGTTTATCTTCGTTTTTCTCAAATAAAAGTCTTGGAAATTCCTTCTGTATAAGAAGTCGTCGGTAAAGCGAACTCTCGGTTTTACGAACTAGATTTTCTCTCCCGTCAACCAAAAATATCACGATATAACGAATTCAAAGCACTAAGCACCACAGAAATCACGTTAAAAATTCTAGATGTCAAATTTCAAATTGTTTCCAAAGCAATTTTTGAACGCAGTAAATTTAAACTTAAGGAAACGCGGGAATAACTACATTATTTAAGGTGGAACTATTTATGTAGCTTAGTTTACTGGCGGTACCAAGATTACGCAGAGCAGAAGATGCTGAAAAGTGGAAGAGATAAGGGTACTCTAAAAAACTTCATCATTCAAACAGAGGTGGAAATCACTTAATACTGGCTTTTATAAGGTGTAAGTCTGGCCATTGAGACATACCTTACGAGACTGCTGCAAACGTATAGCGTTATTTTTCTTAGTATCTAGAGCCGTCACAATTTCAAGGTAACTCAAAAAGTTTGGAAAATTTTTGAGTTACTTATCTTATCCTATCTTACCAAATCTTAGTTAGAAAATAGAAAGGATATCTTCCATCTTGTTTTGGTTAGAGAGGGTTGAATATTTGAGCAGAAACCTCACGAATTTTTTCAATTTTTGATATTGAGATTTCGCTAGTAGCGAACTCTCGATATGGCTGACTGTTTTGCATTTTCCTCCGAGTTTGATATGCAAATGTCATTTTAGATGTTTGTTTATTTTATATTTAAGTTATTCCAAGAGAAAGCAACAAAGATGAAGTCATTATCTGCCATGGTCTCAATTTCGAGGTCTTGAATTTGAAGGTAACATTGCATCCGAATCAGAACATTCAATTTGAAACTAGAGTTCTCATGTCTGGATTCCAAAATTTATAATGTCTCGACTGTTTACCATCCATTTGCGAATTTTCCCTTGTTCATAGCTCTCTATTTTTCCTTATTTGGGCATTTTAGCCTGTTTACATTGCATCAATTGAATTTTCCCCTGAATTTACCCTTGCTTTCTTTGCATATTTTTCCCACTTAAGTGATAAAATATCACTGTTATTTATAGCTGATGAAGAGACGCGTTGTCTCAAAACGTTCTTAATTGTCAAAATCATGATTTAGTCTTACACGGTTATGTCGTATGTAATTCTGGTTATGTCACATTAAAGAAAATCATTATCAAAATGTTGTTCATCGTAGTTTTCCTACTTAAGTTTATAAGGCCCCGTTCGCACTATACCGTTTTCGTACGAACATGGCGTGGAAATGTTCCGTTTTGGCCTACCGTCTACACTGAACCGTTTTCCTATCCGGTATAAATGAAGACTATTGCATAGGGAAATACTATAGCGTTTACATTATGCCATTTTCATACGAAAACATTTCCATACCATTTTCATATGAAAACGGTATAGTGTAAACGGGGCCTAAAATGCAACTGCGTTTTCCAAGAAGTGTTTCAACTGCTGTCAGATTCTTGTATCATACTCTATTTCAGACAGCTGAACGTGAAGTAATTGCAGAAGTTGGTAAGTCCAGCTCTGTTATCTCTCATTAACAAAATTTTTATTTACAAATGTATAGTGGATCATCGCAGAGTTCTTAGGATATATAAACTATCAGTAATACACAAATTGTGTATTTTAGGTGGTCAGTGTTTCTAATGAACTGCAGAGTACTTTGGCAGCTGAGAATTTTAATCACATGTTTTGTTGCACTTTATACCTGTTATTTTCTTTTCAGATCAAGGAAGTTCCATTAATGATGCCAAATGTGATGCTGTAAGATGAATTGAAATTTTGACATTGTTTTTAAGGAACCTTTAATTCTATCCTGTTCAGTGGCGTGGCCATGGGGGTATAGGGGCACTTGCCCCTCCCCCCACTATTGCAGAGATGGTACTTGAGATTTCCATAAATCGATGAGAAAATAGGTGTAGAGAAGGGGTAGCAGCAAATCTTCAGAGAATTAGAGGGCGTGGCCAAAAATTTTCATTTATGCCCCCACTTTTTAGCCCTGGTCACGCCCCTGATCCTGTTGAAATACGTACTTTGAAAAGTCACATGCCTTTGAATGCTCCCATCTGAGTTGTCTTGATAAGTAGAATTTTTCCCAACTGCCAATCCATGGCTGTTATCTGTTTTCAATTTGCAGTCTTGTAGTCTTTGGTGAATTTTTTGATAGTTGCTCTTTTCGTTTGCTTTTTGCATGATAGGCTATGATTCAGTAGCTGATTTTAGGGGGGCAAGCGAGACAAAGTGCACCCCAAGTGCCATCGAGTCGGCAAATTCTTGGCAAAAGTATTAAAACCAAAGGCCAAATGCACGATTTCTTAATGAGGAAATAACTTTTTTGCTTGAGCCTCGATTTTCTTATACACATTTTCTCATGAAAAACACGCGTAATCGACAAATATTCCCCAGTATTTGTCGAGTACACAGGTTTCTTCTAAAATGCTCGGCAAATTCAGCCCCTTTTCCCTGAATTTTCTTGAAAAACTGTCGCTGTTATGATTGATATGCATATTGTTAATGAAAGCTCTTTGTACTTTATCTGCAATGAGTCAACAGTTTTGAATTGTTTAACACCTTATTTGAGTAGTAAAAGGAATCTTCCAACAGGGGCTGGCTATTTCAACGGGGGGGCAAAGATTCAGTTAGCAGGGCATCAGAACTGCTGCTTCAACTCTGAGCAATTGTCCTTCATACAGTTCCTCTGCAGTATTGTCAGTTTTTTGCAATTTTTGGACTGTTCTGCTAGCATTAATCACGTATCACCATTCTTTTTCATTAACAGGCTGGAAGAATTTGGGCAGGTTTGTGTTTCTTGACGTCAATGTGTTGTTACTTTTTCAACTCTGTAACTTTTTGAGTAACTCTTTTTTGCGGTTTATATTTTTGCTATATGATTGTCCTTTTAAGTTACATAGATATTCTACCTTCTTAATACAGTTCCAAATTTGAGGAAGAGCAACTCTGTTTTACTGCGATAGCTTCTATTAATTATGTTTCTCATATTTTACAATGTGTTAAATTTTAGGGACTTTTTCGGAAAATGCTACTGATGATAACCCAAATCCGAGAAAAGGTGCAATGGTATGTGGTGTTAGGTGGCTTTTATTTTGAAGACTTGCAAGCTAAAGGCTTTTTAAGTATTACTAGGTCATGTTGCAATCATTTTTAGTCTATTAATGCCATTTCTAATAGGAGAAACTCTGCTCTGCATCATAGCAAAAAAGAATATCTTTTGAATATTAATCTACGTCTTTCCATTTGTCAATGTTGCTTTTAAGTATTTAAAGTACTGAAGGATCTCAATATATCCTGAGTGAATTACATGGTCAATATTTGAAGTATTTTGAACTCTGGCGCACTATCTGAGGCCCCGTTTACACTATACCGTTTTCGTACGAAAGCGGCATGGAAATGTTCCGCTTTAGCTTACCGTCTGTACTGAACCGTATTCCTATCCGGCATCAAATGAAGACTATTGCATAAGAAAATACTATAGCGTTTACACTATGCCGTTTTCGTACGAAAACATTTTCATACAGTTTTCATACGAAAACATTTTCATACAGTTTTCATACGAAAACATTTTCATACAGTTTTCATACGAAAACATTTTCATACAGTTTTCATACGAAAACATTTTCATACCTATTTCATATGAAAACGGTATAGTGTAAACGCTATAGTATTTTCTTATGCAATAGTCTTCATTTGATGCCGGATAGGAATACGGTTCAGTGCCGACGGTAAGCTAAAGCGGAACATTTCCACGCCGTTTTCGTACGAAAACTGTATAGCGTAAATGGGGCTGGAAAGAGTTTTCTTCGTAATTTTCTTGTGCTTCAGCAGTTTTCTAGTCATTTTCATCCTTGTCGCTTCCCTTTTGTCGTCGTCTACGTCACTCTTTGGTGTTATTCTATAGTTCTGTCTTGACAAGAACAAAGTGGTCACGAAGAAGTATGCTGAGGTGAGGGGATGTACGAAGTGTTTTGTTTATTCGTTTTTCGCATATAGAGAGGTATATTAATAAATAGAAATGCATTCAAGCCTCATGGATATCTTACCAGGGGTCATTCACCCGTTACACAACGCTAAATTTACCGTTTTTGAGACTCCCCTCCCCCTGTCGTAACGCTCCGTACTGTAGCTCTCCATATAAATTAAGCAATAGCGTACGAAATCAAGGTACCCTCCCTCCCCCGCAGAGGCACTACGTAACGGGTGAATGAAGAGGCATCTTTACGAGATTGGGATTTTAATAAGCCTTACCTGGCAAGACGATCTGCAATTGATTTGCCAACTTCAGTGTTTCGATAGAAGGTAAGACATTATTTCTTGGCAATAGAGACGAGATGACTGTTTGATTTACCCTGTAGCAGTCTCAAAGACTATCCAATCCTTTTGGCCAGATTCACTTCTTTATTTCAACTGTCTGTTCTCTTTCGCTCTCCTGGTC
>WIPJ01067708.1:378048-388423 GCA_018155075.1 Cassiopea andromeda
TTAGAGTTTTACATTTAAATTATCTACCAAAGAAGTATTGTCAAACATCATGAAAATAACATCATAATGTTGATAAAAGATTGAAATAGGCAAATCCACTTGTCATTTTTTGATTAAATGCCGCATAGTTTTGAGAGAAGCTAAACATGTTGCTTTTTGCATACGAGTAGATTGTGTAATTCGACCCGCGCATAGCACGGAAGTAAACAATACAGCAAATGTTACGTATCTTTTGCTATGTCGTTAATAAGTATTATTTTTGTTGTGAAAAGATGGTAACATGTGATCTTGATCTTCTCGGACAGTTTTCTTGACGATGAGCGTTTATATCTATCCAGAAGCGTTCGATTTTCAAACAAATCGAGTTTCGGTTCCGAAAATAAGAAACTAATGAAGAAACTTTAGTACCAGAAAGCTAAAATTAGGACGTCAATTTAAGAAACTTCCAGTAGTAGGTGCCGATCCTAGTTTCTTATAAAAAAAGCATGTACTGAATTCAAAATTGCTCGATACACGTTAGTAAGTAAGTTCTAGTATACCCAGAAAAGCTATTCATTATAGACTTAAATTCGGTGTTCTGGTGTTCTATCAGTAGCAGAATACATCTAATAGTATTGCTGTAGCACTGAGGGAACAGCTGTTGTACACCGTATTTCATTTTAAGGTGTCCCAGTGGTTCCCTTTGCTCACTCCGCATATGCGGCGTATACCAAGGAGTGGCGTTTAATAGAATGAGGCATCAAAAAGAAGAATCGAAGGATTCCTGCCAGTAATGTTGCGAGAATACGTTCAAGAAGCATGTTTTGGTGGTAAATTGTGTACTTTCTTTGCGAAAAAACTGATAACACATAGTTTCGAATAACTGGAAAATATTTTGCACGCATGTTCAGAAGACTTAAATTCACATTTCTAGAAGGAACAAGTTTTATATCTAGTACGGATCAAAAGTTATCGGCATTACAAGGAAAGATGGGTGGCATCTCGAGCGAATTCTCGGAACATTATTTGCAGGAATCCTTCGATGGGGATTGTTTTGTTAGCCAATGAAGATTTGACGCCTATGCTATTGGCAGGAATCCTTCGATGGTGATTCCTTTGTTAGCCAATGAAGATTTGACGCCTATGCTATTGGCAGGAATCCTTCGATGGTGATTCCTTTGTTAGCCAATGAAGATTTGACGCCTATGCTAGGCAGATGTGTTCGAGTGTTTATTGGTTCTATTTATCTTTATGTTGCTATTGATTAATTTATTTCCATACTGATGAGGAGTTGAATGATATTGAGGAGTATTGAATAATGTTGAGAAATTATGAGTAGTATCGATCAATTCTCAGAAATATTGAGCAAAGATCAGTAATACTCAGTAAACTTAAACAACATTTGGTAATATTGAAAAATGTTTAGTAATATTGAGCAATGTTCAGCAATGTTGAACAATTTCCAGTAATATTGTGAAATATTAAGCAATAGTGATGTATTGAGTAATGCTCAGTTATACTAAGCAATATTCAGAAATACTCACTTACAGCAAATATGTAAATATAATTTAATAAAGCTGAGTATTAATGTGCAAATTCAGTGATATCGAGCAATGTTTAATATTATTGAGCAATGTTTAATAATATTGAGAAAGTACTACTAGCATGCTCAGCAATATTGTGCAATACTAAGTAACATTGCACAGTGTTTATTAAATATGTCATGTTTGAGGTAGGGTTAAACAGCCTACTGCGGTTAATTTAAAGTTGGTTTTTACGTGCTAGTTCGTTAAGATAAACTAATGCCCAGATAGGATGTTCACCATGTCTTGCCTGAGTTACTTTTATTCATTTCGAAAGTTGACCCCATTTCAAGGCGGGTGTGCATTGATGCTCTTTTCCTCTTAATGTTGTCATCATAATCTGCATCACCATATAAGTCTATGATGTCTGGCACAATGTTTATCGCATACCTCTTTTTTGATAGAGCGATGATCTCTTTTGCATGCTTCAAATTGAGCTCCTCTGTTTTCTGCTTCATCTTCCCAAGAAAGTCATCGACAATCATAAGTAGAGGTTCGTCCTTTTTCTGTAGGGCAATGATATCAGCTGAAGTAACCCCTGCACGAAAATTAACATCATTAAGATGTGCTATTTGATACTATAAATATCAATTCTATAAATTTCATTTTGGAACTGTGGATCCCGATCAGTGGCTTGTCGATACAATGGGTTGTGGAGGTATTCCATCCCCACTTTTGCTGAACCATTGGCAATTTTTGGTTGTCAGTAAAAGCTGAGATAACGGTTATGGCTTGTTTTTAAAGGCAGATTCCCCCTTTTAAAAAGTGTTTCACGGACAGGAATGGAAAAAAATATTTTCAGCAGACAAGAACAGAATATATTCCTGTGCTGATGTCCACATTGCTATACCGACTGGAAAGGAAAAACTGCCTCTTGTAGACATGGTGGGCCTAAGTGTGACGGCAAAGAAACGTTTACCAAGAAGGAAAACTGCAAGGTGAATTTCAATTGTTCCTTCGGCACGCCACTGGTCCAGATAGGTATCAGTAAGTTCTTTTTTGAAACTTCATAATACCAATATAATTAATTATACAATAATACACCTCACTATAAGGCAGTGTATAATTGGCGAGTCCACATTATAGTTAAGCAAGAAAAAATAAGAAAAATGTATATTGATTAAAGCTTAAAGCAAAGAAAAATGCATCAATCCCAAATATTAAAACCAATAACTATAACTGTAAACTGAACGTTTCGGAAAAAACTCACAAATGTGATGCCTGTAACTGCCGATTCTGCAAAGCTTATCATCTCAATTTAGGCTTTTTATCGTAAGATTATATTTTACTTTAATTCTATCTCATTTTACTTATATCATTGTAATGGTAATTATGTATAAGATATATATATTTATTTATTTATTTTTTGTAAACAGTTATCGTTAATTAGCTTTTAGCTATGTATATATTTAGTCAACTTTACATGAAAGAATTAATAAAAATAATGAAAGGATCGCATGCTAGAAATTTAGTAAATGGGGTTTGTCCAACTTTTATTTTGTTGACGAAAAAATAGTAAGTGCATCACACCGCAATATTCATTTACATATTATGATAAAAGTTAGTGATATTTTTGATGTATTTGTTTTATATCGATGTTTGTTGTTTTCAATGTATCTGCTTTTCTATTCAACCATTTTACCCGAACCTAGAACAGCATTACAGTGACAAAATTAGGGATGTAGGAAGCATTCAAAAAGTGAGGGCATCGAGTGGGGGGATGCGCATCCTTATGAGCAATGAAAGGTGCTCTGTAAGCTGCAAAGAGGCACGCAATATAAGTATTTGTGAAAAGTGGAGAGCATGTGTCCCCTGTGATCTTCTGTTTCTACGCCCATGGACAATACAATATGATTGAGATAGTTTAAATGAGATAGATGTGGACAAGTTTAAATGTAAACCGAACCGCATGAATTTGAAGATGTTTTTATGTAAGTCATGATTACATCGTATTAAGAAAATCTGAGACTTATGCTTTTAGTTGTAATAAAATGATTACGTTATGATTTTTCAATTTAGAATCAGCCGATGTATACTACACAAATCTACAGACTAGGGGTGGATCCAGCAAAAATTGTTGCTGCCGCACAAGGGCGTTGTCAAAAGAAGGGGAAAGGGAATGGAAGTGGGTCATGGAATTCTAAAAGTGGTACTGCGAGGGATAGGCAAGAGGTGTCTGAAGTACAGCAAAATATAGTTTCAAGTAATGTTCCATTCTAACTGTCAGAACATAACAAATAATGACGTCACTTGAAAGCTAGTTTGACTGCCGCGTGTGCGGCGTTCTGGATCTACCCTTGCTACACACTGTCTACATTACATACGCAAACTTCGTCTCTTCCTGCGCAGTATCTCGTATAAGAAGCCGCTAATTATTGCAATTGATAGTGTTATCCCGAGATTGATGACCAATTTATTGAAGATCTTTGCATTTTTGTTGATGATAGTAGGTTTTGTCAGCTGTCCCTTTATTTGTATCACCTGCAAAAGACAAGCAGTTACATACCGGTTTTAAAGAGCATAGCATTGTAGATTGCACCGATGCTTCTGGAATATGAATACTACAGGTCACGTCACCATTACGTCACTTTCACCATGACTGGTCAATGCTTCTTATCTGCCCACAAAAATCGCAGTTTTGGTGGATGATCAAAGGTCTTTCTATTCACAAACACACGTGTTAGCAGTCAGTATGTGGAATAGGAAGTTGGTATCATCTTATGACTGTGTACAGTTCAGTTTAGTGTAGAATGCCCCATGAGATTGCTCAATAATCTACCCAGCAGTAAAGCCTTATAATTAAGGGGTGGCAAATAGGAGCAGATCCAGAGCTGGACTCTAGCGGCAATCTGATTCATTGTGTTGTCATGTGAGAAGTTTCTAACTCTATTGCTTGCTTTAGGAAACACTGCCGTTTGCGAGGGGGGCTATGGCTCCCTCCCCCCATGGATCTGCCCTTAGTTGCAAAGTATTCTTTATTCAAAAGCCACATCAAATTAACTTCAGGTGACAAGAGCCGCATGACGCAAAGAAAAAATACACTTTATCCAATGGGGCCTCAATAAATACTCAGTAAATGATACTGTATCATTTACTAGTTAAAATATATTGGCTAAGCTCCTTGTCCTATCTCAATCAGCATAAAGGTTAAATAATGAAAATCTCAAACTATAGTACAATTTGGAATTTTTCTTGTTTAACCTTTATGTTAATTGAGATATAGAAGGAAGCTTAGCCAATAAATTTTGACTAGCCGTATACTAAGAGCCAAGTTTGGCCACCCCTGATCAAATCTAAAGATCAGATACCTATGTAATATTTCTTACTTTCCATAGGCTTCCATAGGGCCTCTCCACTATCCTCTGTATTTCCTCCTTACTGCTTCTTATATAGATATCGATGCAGTTGCTAAGCCTTTCTGCTTTCCCAGTAACAGTAATCCCATAGTATTGATTAGCATCTATAATACCCTTTATCGCTATATCTGGGTGGCTGAGGACCCTTTCTTCGTTAATCAACGATAAGCTGTCGACCATTGCTAAATCGACTCTACCACTGAGGACCAACTTTATTGCTTCAAATGGCTGCTTGTAGTCAACAACTGAAATAAAATATATCGATTCAGAACATGTTCCATGTTTGTTTCAAGCAATCCATACCAATAAACTGTGTATACGCTTGGCTGGTGCAAGTCTTATTTGTCATATTAGCGAGAAAGGTGTAGATTTTCATCGTCTCACAAGCATCAGCTATCGACTTCAGATATAAAATAGGAGGCTAGAATCTAAAGTGTCCCATTCTACACTTCTTCAATGTCTCCAAAATAGGGTGACACCTGTGCCTTTCCTAGTGCATCACTACCATGGTAGTCTCTTAATCTCATGATGCAAACCCTTATTAATATCTGAATAATGTTGTGAAACGGTTGCTTACCTTGTATAATGGATGTTCTTTTGTTTAATGCAAAAAGCTGTGTTTGATTGGTAACAGCAACCTAGAAGATATTGTTGAGCAGTTTGAGATAAGTGCACAAATAAGATTGGCTGACCAGTGTGGGATAAATTCACGTAAAAGACATTGGTGACCAGTGTGAGATTATGCACCTAGAAGATATTGGTGACCAGTGTGAGATAATGCACTTGGTAGATATTGATGACCAATGTGAAATAGTGCATCGAGAAAATGTTGGTGACCAGTGTGAAAAAAATTTTGATTTCATTTTTTAATTCTTTAGACCTGGTGGTCCCTCAAGTACAAAGATCTGTCTTCCAGGAGACCATGTAGAAAACTAATGCATAATATTTATGATATACACTTACATGCTAAATAAAATTCTTTGGAACATAAAATAAGAATAAAGTAGCAAACTAAATAAACAATGGAGTACTAAAATTTCTTACTGTTCTACAAGCATGGTTTTTTGTTTTATCTTAAATGATTGGAAACTATTAGCTTTCTTACAATCATTAGGCAACGATTTCCAAACCATGGGCCCTTGCATGCAAAACAGCTTTGCCCATGTTTTATTTTTGTAGTGGTGGTCTTATATTTAATTTGGGATTGCGAATTAATGTATTTGCTACAGAGGATACTCTATTGAAGAGAGTAGTAAGATAAAATGGGGCCTGATAATTTACAGCTTTATATAACATGGTTGCAGATTCTTGATGGACCACTTCATTGACACTAGTAATCCAAGACTTTTCAGAAATAATACGCTTAGAAGATAGTGATGACCATTGTGAGATAATGCACGTAGAAAATATTAGCAACTGGTGTGAGAAAATAGCCTCAAGAAGATAGCGGAGACCACTGTGAGATAATGTACTTAGAAGATATTGGTGTCCAGTGCGAGATAATGCAATTAGCAGATTTTGGTGAACAGTATGAGATGAATGCACCTGGAAGATACTGGTGACCAGCATGAGACCGGTGCACCTGGATGACATTGGTGACCAGTGTGAGAGGAACACTCTTTAATAAATATTAGTGACCGGTGTGATATAAATGTATCTAGAAGATATTGGTGACGATAGTGAAGTAGGTTCCCAGTGTGTTAAATGCAATATGTAAGTGGCTTTCACATATTTTCATTTTTGCTCTTGAAGGATTAAGTGGCTGAATAGCTGTATAGGCAAATAGTCCTATATGATGTAAAATCATTATCACCCTCTATTTACAGGCACACTGGACCCGAAGACTGAGGGCTGTAGTCAAATTCCTTAATAGGGTTCTGGGCTCTTACCCGTTTTCCTGCCAATGTAAGTGCTCTGTTACTATTTTCCAAGTATACCAAACAAGTAACTGTTATGGAAGAGAACAAGAGCACTTTCCATAAAATCCCCAAGAACATGGATACTGTTGCCAGAAGCCTTCCTATGGGCGCCTTGGATGGAACCAAATCTCCATAACTGAAATGAATCCATAGAAGAATAGAATTTATGATAAGAACAATGATGAGAGACATCTTGACTTTTATTTAAGTTCAAGCATACAGAACGACATTAACAGTGTACTTCGACATGACTAGATAACTATAAGCTGTAGAATTGTAAATGACAAGGTCCAATGACGACGGTAAATGGTGTTGAACGTTTTGACCCTGGCTAGAGTCATCATCAGCAATCAAATACAAGTGAACGGGGATCTCATACCAATTTGAATAAAGGGTAAGATAAAAGCGTGAAGTATGCAAAGATGAAACTCGTCTGACATGTAAGGAATGTAATGAGGACATATATATACATGCATAAAAAGCCATTATTAGAATGAGTTCATAGGGCTGCTAAGCTTATGAAGTTTAATTTTTGCAAGGTATTATAGTTCTTTAACCTTGCTCTTCATGGCGGTGTTTCCCAACCTTTATCTTAGTGTCCCCCCTAGGCTGCAATACAATGAAAGCGGTCCCCCTTCTCCAAAATACACTGGCACCATTTATGTATGAATAAAAGCTAGCTGGCATCATTAAGTATCAATTTATTATCAAATGTAGGGACATTTTCTTTATTTGTTATGATCGATGATGGTATCTTCCACTTACCCCCTTAATTTCCTTTCAAGGAGGGAATTCTCCTAGGTTGGGAGATACCGCTTAATGAGATTGCAAGGCTGGGGGCTGTAAAAAAGGATATACACTTCAAAGTGGAGGATAAGGCACTCCGAATTTGAGGATACTTTGATGTCACACTCCCACACTGTTTGCAGAATTTTTGGTTTGTTGATAAGTTTGCATGATGCTCGCGACTTGTTGGCAACTCTGGGAAGAACTGTAAGCTTCTTTTGTAACACTCAATACCCCTTTAGCATGGCCACTGACCATATTGTCAAAAAAAAAGATGCAGTTTATTAGCTCCACTTGAATTTTTCTCATTTACAACTAGGAAAGAGACATAGATTCTAGGAACATTTCATGGGATCTTAGGATTTTTCGTAGTAGCTTCTTTTATTGTAGCGAAACTGAATGGTCTGAAGAAAGGCAAATGAAGGGGGCTATATTTCCCTTGCACGATGCTATCTAATGTCAAAACTCCTTTCGATTAATATTTTTCAATCATGATTGAAAGCCTACCCAAGAGCTAACGTTGTTACGAACGAAAACCAAATCGCTTGAGGGAGACCACGCTTGATACTATCATCAAATTGACTGCCACTCTCCTTCAGCTCCTAAAAAAGAATTAAAAAGGAAAAAAACAATCTTTGTAAAAGAATGTTGAATGCATATGATTGCTATTTATAGGACTCTTTAACTAGATGCAGTTATTGCGGCTAAAATCTGAACATAATGCCTAGTATCATGTTAAAAGTTACTAGGCTCAATACTTTTTCTGTTGATAGGTTTCACCATGTTGTCTGCATCTACATTAACCAACACTGCTTTTCATTATAGGTTGCTTGCTGTCAGGGATGTGCTGATCGGGGCGTGGGGGCGCGAGACCTCCAATATTTTCTACATTGAAAGAAAGTTGGTCAAACATCAGCCATACTGCAAGATTAATGGTCACAATATTTTCCGTGACTTTTTAAAATGACAGTTGTTGGTTAAATGGTCAAAACGCCCCACCAATGGAAATTGTAAACACCACACCAATGGAAAGTGTTTCGACACATCTCTGCTTACTGTGTCATAATAAAATATCGAGTTCTAGTTGGAATTCACTTACGTTAAGCCACTGAAGGTATCCAAGTAGGATTAATACCATGATGCTGATGATCAATAATGGGGCAGCCATTGAAAGACTTTCAACCAAGGCCCATGCTCCTTCATTTGCCAATTCAATAGCAGTCTTCTGTTTTACAACTACTGCTATACCCAGAGACTTGAAAATAGGTATGAATGTCCCAAGACCATTCCTTCTCTTTGGGCGATTCCAAGTATGCATATGCTGCAGTTTTAGAGCGTGAACCTCTTGCCCAAACTGAAAGTTCTTCAGTATTTCTTCATCACTAAATGTACCTTCATCATTAGTGTCAGTTTTCCAGAGTCTAGGAGTGTTTTTACCAGCGCATGTTGAGCAGCAACTTCTAATTGCAGAATCCAATAGTTCTGTGAAAGTATCATTTGCATCCCTTGTGAGAATTGGGAGAAGAGCCCTTTTCATTATTTTCACCGCCTTTTCACAACGGCATGTTTCTGCAGAAAAAAGAGACAAACCGAAAATATTTTCATGAAGCCCAGACATTACGAACCTTACATTACCCATTCCTCTATAAAAGCTAATGATAGATTTCGTATTCCAAAACGGCAATTCTGTTGCTGCTTCAGCGTAAGAATGAACTAATTTTGAGTTTTCTCAGATAGAAATACAATCTTTAACATTCTGACCAGAAGGGTGCCAACAAATTTTGCTAATATGGCAGAGATGAAATACATATTATTGAAAATTGCACCATTTGCTGGGGGAGGGGATAATTAATATCAGCAACAAAACTTTAAAAATGAAAAAAATCATCACTTTAATTCCATCATAGATCTGTAGCAGTTGCTTTTACTCTCCTTTTTGAAGGTTGCTTCTAATGTCTCATTCATTTTTACGTTTTTCATATCTGCTAATAATTTGCTAATCCAACATTAATTATTGGCCTTGTCATATTTAACTGTTCTATTGGTCTATAAGCATTTACATCTAATTAATAAGATTTTGCATAGCTTTTTAATACTCTACTTAGCAATACCATATCCATACTTTGCCTTTTTGCTTTCTGTATTATATTGTAGTTATCAATCATTCTTCCTAAATCATTAATTAAATTTTCAATTTCATCAGCTTTCTTATTATCAACGCTATTTCTGTAGTAATTTTGATTATAAAATCTTTACACTTCTTTTCTCACATCTTTAGACTTTGTCTGATTGGTTTGATTTTTGGTTGACTTTAACATCTAGCTTTATTTTAGTGTTGTTTTTGGTTCTGGTTTGGGGATTTTCATATCGTTTTTTTAATTAGATTGATTAGCTGTTTTTTGTTAATTTTGCTCTATTATATCTATTATAATATGTTATATAGAGCAGTAGTTTTCAACACTTTTGCTGAAGAGAAACTCTAGGGAGAGATTCCAGTGACTCAAGGAACCTCTTTTCACATATCTGCACTGGAGAATTAAAAATTTCTGTTGATTGTAGCTTTGTATAACTTTTAACTATACTGTTGGAACCCTGGTTAAAAGCTACTGATATAGATACATCTTTAAGTCATTTTAGCGCATTATTAAAATTCATTCTGGAAAATTCTTGAAAGTTCCTTAAATTTATGGAGCAATTCAACGTATAATATAGCGATGGAACGATTTATAGGTATAGTGTGCTTGGGTGATAT